>PVJA010001609.1:78800-122700 GCA_004027025.1 Myocastor coypus | reverse complement strand
CTTATCTTGATCATCTCACAGTGTAGTATAGTCTGAAATAAACAGGAGCTTATCCAAAAGCAATCTATTTAAAATAAATCCAAACACTGTAGACCTAAAAACAATGTACATGAGGCTAAATTTAGACTTTGCCCATAGAAGTATACTTCAAGTTCAATCTCTGGTCTCGGCCCATGGGTTCCTATTCAGTGTGTCTATCAGCTTCTGCAAGTTCTACACGTTCATCTTGGCCTTTTCCTGAGGACACTAACATCTAGCCTTTAACCTAAAGCTAGAAAAGCACCACCTGGTATCCCAGTGTGGGCACCACTGAGCCTGACAGCTGCACTCCCCTCCCTCAGAGCCAGCGCTATTTCTCACATGAAAATGAAAAGATATGACATTCTTAAAATCAAGGCTTAGAAAGTCCCAAGTGAGATTCAAGCTTTGAAAGTAATTGAACCCCCTAAACTCAGTCCTGGTTTGCTTTATGTGCCAGCAGGAAAAGGATGTGGTACCTAGAGCTATCCAGTTAAATACCTCCTTCAGGTGCTAAGGGCCTATGTATTTTTCCTAATTTCCTGAAAGACCCTTGAAAAACAGGTGCAGACTCAAGAGGCATCCCATAATTCTTCCCTCTCTGAATAAAAATGAAAGATGTATTTGTCCTTCTTGTGCAGTTCATATATACAGAGGCACTTTCAAAGCATGAGCTTCCTCCCAGGTATGGTGGCACATGCCTGTAATCCAGTGCTGGAGAGGTTAAGAAGAAGAGAATCTCTGGGAGTCTGAGATGTGTAGTGAGACCCTGTACCAAATACATAAATGAACTAAAAAGCATATGTTTCTCACAAGCTTACCACCAGCCTCCTCAGAAAAGATGTTCTGCATAAACAGGTAAAGGTTCTAAAAGAGATTTTTTTTTAATTTTTAGATAATTTCTGTCACAGCTGAGGAATTATATTTGCAGGGACTTTATTTTTGTATCAGTTATTTAATTACTGCTTTTAAAATTCATATAAAGCACTCTGCTAAAGATTAAGAATCTGCCTGGAAAAAACATTTTAAATTTAAAAAGTGCTGTGCCCACATTTACAAGAATTATAGCATCTTAGGTTGAAAAGGAATTGCTCTATGGAAAGTAAAAGTATAAATACAGTACTTTAGGCTTCAGTGTTATATTTATTTTTTAAAACAACTATTCTTTCAAACACTAAATGTTATTATGAGAGGGTAAAAATCAGAGTGATTTATACAAGTCCCAGTTTCCCTCATGGATACCCTCACGCCCATGACCTACCGCCCTAGTCAACTTGTGTGGTAGTAACTCAATTTTACTCCTAAGGAAACACTAAACTAACTTTCACTATGCATTTTTTTTTAAATTTAGGAAATATTATGCTCAAGCCTTTACATCTTTATAACATGTAGTCTTGGGAGAAGACAAATGAGAAAACAGACAGCTTTTTAAGCCACTTGCAGCCACCCTTAAATTGCTTTCTCTAGTTAAAGTAAATATGTGTTTGTAAACGAAGTTTTATGCAAGAGTTGATGCCCCAAGCAGCCAAATGTTAAGTTTTCCTATGTAGGGGAAAGTATTATTGTGAAAGTGCAGTGACATAAAGGTAGCACTGGAGGATAAAATGATGCTCTTACTTCCATAAAAGGAGAAGTATGAAAAACACCCGTTCAAGGAAAGTTCAGTATTAGGCTACACCACACCAGAGAAGGCAAATGGGCTAAAATGTTGTATGTTTCTAGGTTTACAGAAACTGAAAATCAAAGTTCCAAGGAGCTCAGAAGGAAAGAAAATCATGCAAACAGCACCTCGCAAAAGGAAGCAAAGGCCTAGCATTCCTGCCACCAATGAGGTAGGTCTTGAGGGCCTGCTGCACTCCGATGCTCTCCCTCTGTCCTCCCATGGGCTTTAACTCCATCACTTCTAGAGACACAGGGGCATGAGACCAGGTCACCACTTGCCAAAAGGTCAAATCTTTGTCTAGCCATCAGTGGAATCTAGGCCTTTTTAGGTGCCTCAGGAAATGCATAGGAAAGTAAGGACAAATACTGAAGTGGCCAAGAGTCCCTAACATCATGGGACACCTTAGGATCGCACCCACTAACAGCTGTTGGTCAGCACTACTTCAGGACAGCTTTATACTTTTACTGGAGTAAAACTTGGCAATAAAAACTTCTTGTTACTAAAATGCAGGGCTTTTGCTGAGGGATTCTCAAAGATGCTGAAATGATATTTGCCTAAGTATTTCCCAGGAAGTAACCTGGGGAGTCAAGCTCAATGTTGTTTGTTCAAATACTTTCCATTTCTTTGTTGACTTCTTTCCTCATTGAAAGGGATGTCTTCTCTCACTTTCTCAGTTACCTTAATCCCCCAACTTTAACTTTCAGTTTGTCTGTCAAGCAGTGATTGTATAAGATAAATTCCAATTGAAAGAACATGCTTATTTGGAACCAGCTTTGCAAACTGGGTAGAAACCTTACCTTGTGTATTTAGAGTGGATAATTTATCTGCTCTGTAAGTCTGGATTCTCAAAACTTGTATCTTAAATATGAGCATATCTCAACTGAACAGAGCAAGCATCAGTTGAATACCTACTTTAAGCACATCAATGCCTAAGAAAACAGACAATATAAAGGAAGTGAGGCACAGCAAACAATCAAAGAACAATTCTGAGCCCACAGGCAAGAAGTCAATTTTCAAATGGTTCACTGTGTACAGATCCATGCTATGGGAATGCAAAGCAGGAAAAGGCTCCTCACAGAGGTAGGGAAGTGGTATTTTCATGATGTATAAATTAATCTCTTTCAACACTCCCAGGTGGTCCATCCACAAAACCTATGGTGCCAGATGGTGTACAAAATTATTCAGCTAAACTGCTGTTTTGCTTCAATATTCAAATATTGATTATGGTCACAGGAGGAAGAAAGATGGTAGTTCATAAAAAACCTAGGTCCTGGAATAAAAGTGAATTTGAATCCTGGTTCTGAATTTTTTTTAGATGTCAGACTTGGGGCAATTGTTCATGTCTAATTATTTATTTCCCTTAGTGGCTTTTGCTGAAAATTCAATAAAACAATAACAGGATACTAAACAAATGTTTTTACATGTTGCTACTTTTGAACCTTACAATATCAAGTATAAATCACAGTACTTTGGAGAATTGTTTAGATGTGACTCTACACCTTATCTATTATTTTACCATTCCTATTTCAATCAAGTACATGTTCATAGTAGCTCTCTTATGAGGTAGATTGATAGCTAGTTTGTCTATATTGAGGCCTGGCTTCCCCAGGCTCTTAAGCCTTACCATTCAGTATTTTTGGAACCCTTACTCTCCATGGATCTGTCCAAATGAAAACTGAAAGTACTACTCAGTTGATATGTCAGAGTAGTCTTAGAAGTTGGAAATCAAATAACTTTGTTTTAGAATAAAAATGTAAGAAAACACCTCAACATGAAGCAATAAACTGTATTTGGAGAATGGAAGAGATTCCTCATCAGAGGCACAGGATATTTGGATCAATGTCAGGCTTTTGTTGCCACTGGAAGGGAAGACAGCCTAGAGAAGGCCAAGTGTCGGCAAAGACAGAGATGTGGCCCTCAAGCCAAGATGATTATGCTTACTTTCTTATAGGGGACCTCTGGTCATAGTAGATAACTTCTGATCACAGCTGTGGATCTTTGATCACAGCTGGACACATCCTTCATTATCACAACCAGGGGAAGGCTACTAGCAGCATCTAATAGATAGAGGTCCAAAGGGTTACTGAACATACTACAATGCATACATCATGATCTGGCCCCAAAAGGTGGTACAGTGCTGAGGGTGATGCAACCTTTTGAGAGAACAGTTGTGTAAGAACACAGTTGGTGGGACTGCAAATTAGTCAACAGTTTGGGAGTTGACAAGGTTCAAAATGCTCATAGATGAAGACTCGAGGCATTTTCCAAAAACTGCTATGCAAGTGTTCCAAGGAACTCTGATAGGTATCATGTTCAGTATTACTTTTAGAGGCGGCATAAATTTCTATTAGAATACATCAAGAATGGCATACTCATGCAAAGTAAATTTATAGAGCTGTGGAAATGAATGAACCACAACCACATGTTTCAAAGGGGCAAAAGAAAAGAATAACTCTTCTGACAAAAAGATATTGCCCAATCAAATGTGCAAAGACAGATGAATAAGGTACCAAGTGCTAACAACAGTGAGACACCTTGGTTCTGATGGGTCCAAGCTTTGATAAAACATGATGCTCTCTGTTGTCAACAAAACTCAAAGGACTGGATACCACTCTTTCAGGTTATCTACTGATAACTAACTGACTGAATGAATACTCTGGTAGGAATCTTAAATCTTTTCTCATTAAAATAAAATGTTCCATTGTAAACATCTATGTTAGCCATCAGATTTTCAGTTCATTTTATATCAAACAAATGTATTGCTTTAGAGTTCATTTCAATAGTATCTGCCAGGTGGCAGACATTTAGGTACCTAGGAAGTGTTTCCTTTAGAGTTGTACCAACAGCAGGGATGAAAAAGATGAGTTCTTTGTTCTCAACATGTACTGGGCAAATAAGGAAGCAAGGTCCAGTAGTATGAAGGAGCCACTGTGACAGAAGTGGGGCATGTTAAGCAGGGCCTATTGGAGAAGCCATGGCCACATAGGGAACAAAAGGATGTATAGGAATCACCCACTTAAAAACTGGGAGAAGAATATTCCAGAGACAGAACCCATAAATTTGTTAAAATAGCCAGTAAAACCATTATTTTAATGTAATATCCTATAAGTCATTTTGCCTGTTCATACTTTATGCAGATATAATTATAACTTAGATGTGCTTTAATTCTTGCTCAGCATTGTATTGTGAATAACTTCTTCATGTTACCATGTGATCTTCAAAAAGTTTGGGTCATTTATGGTGTGTCATTTATCTTTCTCAATAGTGTTGATGTGCAGGTCTTTCTGTAGATAATTGTCCCTATGTCTTTTCTATTCTTGCTCTAGGCTAGTTTCCCCTGTCTTAAATTGAAACACACACACATACACACCAGCAGATAATGAAGACTGTTTCATTCTCATTTGATGTTAATCACTTTTATATTTAAAAATCCGTAAGTATAGCATATTGTTCACATTACCCACACCATAAAATGTCTTAGATTTCAGCAGTCTTGAGCTCTCTTTAAAATTCACAGCACACATAAACTGAAGAACTGAACTACAGCCACTGAAAAACTTGAAGTTCAGTCCTAGGTGTCTGACATTTCTTCAGCTTGTGATGTAAAGCTTATTTCTTCTTCTCATAATCTCAAGAATCAACTTGATATAGTTCTGCTTTGAGATAGCATTAAAGTTGAGAAAAAGTTAAATATTTCCATTGATTCTAGCATCTTTTGGGTTCTAAGGGTTACAAATCATGAGGTTCTTTTGTTTGTTTTTTCCAGAACTGGGCATTGAACTCAGGCCCTTGTGCTTGCCAGGCAAGCACTTATTCTACTGAGCTATCTCCTCATCCCCCATGGTCTTTAATTTTTACAAATTGCCTTTAACTTCAGAATCTCTCAGTTATCCCTTATTTTAGAGCAAAAAGGATAAAAAATAATCACTTTTAGTAAAATAAATATTTTAAGTGGTGACACAAAGTCCTTGAATAAAAGGCCCTAACATGGAAAAAAACATTGCCTAACCAACTTGTTCATTCACCTGAAAAGCACTCAGGGGTTAAAAGCAGCATGCTAATTTAGATTGTTTAACAACCTAAAATAAATCACTCAACTAATTCTTATGTTTGGCATCATTAAGAACAAATCTAGTGGGGATCATTTCTAAACTACTTCATAGAGTATAGTGCAACAATAACAGGAATTCAGATTTGCATAGTTCCTTAGAGTGCATAACTCATATTATCACATTAATCCCCCCAGCCTACAAGGTAGTCAGGATAGAAAGCCTCATTATTTTAAGGTGAGAAGTTAATTCTTACAGAGCTAGCATTTAGATCTGCTTGAAGTGACATATAATAAAGCAAAGGGCTCTGATTCAAAACCAACTAATCTTTCTTCTCTGCACCTTATACATAGTATCAAAGTGCACAGGAACAGCTTTTAGCTCCAGCTTTGATATGAATTAGCCATGCTGCCTTGTACAAGCCAAGTAACTCTCAGTCACTTTTTGTATCATTTGATCATATGACTTCAAAAATTTCACATCTATATTTTTTTATGAAAGAATTCTCTGGACTGGTGAGATAGCTCATTGGCCTAAAGCACTCACTTAGGCAAGCTTAGGCAAGAGCAAGGTACTGAGGTTTGATCCCTGCACCAGCCCTGCCCTCAGGGTGGGCTGAACCAGCCAAAAAAAAAAAAAAAAGAAAAGAAGAATTTTCTTTGGATCTGGGAAGAAAGTGTCACTCTTTTATACAGTCTTTCTCACCCATCTCTATCTAGTCACTCACTCTCTTACCCACGGCAAGAGAGTCCTAATTCGCTGAGTTAGTTTCAAGGCCATAGCAACATCATATCACTAGTGGCAATAAAATGGAAATGTTTAATAGTGATAATAGAATATTAATAGCTAATTTTAATTTTTTAATGCACAATTTATGCAATATGTGTATATGTTCATGTGCTCATACACAAACACGTAAGCACACACACACACTCACACACATACACCTATACATATACTCATTTTATCTTCCCTATAAGTATGGAAAAGTATTCTCATTTTCCAAATTATGGAAATATATGACTGAAGCAGTCAATTAGTGAGTTCAAGTCAAGATTCAATTGACAACATAGCTCTCCTGAAAATGCATTCAATTAGTACTGTAATGAGGCTATATTCTCTAAAAAAATTTGACCAAACTGGTCTGCAAGAGTAATTTCAACTGATGAAGTCTTGTGATCAGAGATCTTACCTAATGTTACTTTCTAAAACAGTACCATTCTCTAAGGTAAAAAGCCCCCAAGTAGCATTTTCCCTGCTGCACTAATTCAGCTCCATTTCTTACAAATGAATTCTTTAAAAATAGTGCTCATGGGAAAAGACCTATTATAGTGCGGAGTCAGTAAAAATTGTCATTCCCAGTGCTTGGATCCCTCCTTCTGCCTCATGGGCTGGACTTTCTGGAGAATGTATTTCCTCCTTTGAAGCTGTAGAGAGTAAGTTGAGCTCACTGCAAACTTCTCCAATCCCTAAAGGAACTTTGAGACCAGAAGCTGAAAGCAAACATCAGCTCTTCCTTTATTTATACTGGAAGGAAATACCTAAAATCCAATATACACAGCTTTTCACATTTGATAGTCAAAGCTATTATCTTTGACTTTTACAGGACATAAATGTACATTGTGGTAATAGTAGCACTTTTACAGCAGAGAGATGAAAAGGACTTTTGCAATAAGGATCAGACTTCTCAATATGTGGTAGTAGTTGCCCTTCCCACCATGGATGGTGTTTCTGTCTTATAAATGCTGGTCAGCAAATACATGGATTGTGCCGTCTTCCACCATAGCAGTCCTGGAGCTCAGGGGCAACTGTTCATCCTCCCTCAATATCTTCGTAATGCTAAATGAAGCTAAGCATTAGCTTAGCAGCAGATGTGCTATGTGTATACAATAAAGGGAAACTGTGAAGTAAGTGTAGACAAAGATTACCCAACAAATCTCACTGACCTTGAAATGCCAAAATGTACTGCCATGGATGGGAAAGCAACATATCAAATACCGACATTGTTTATCATTCTGTTTCTGGAATTCCACTTTCACCCCAATCTTGAAACCTCCAAGGAGATGAACCAGTACCTCTACTGTTCGAGATAGGAATCTTTTTTTCCCATCAGTCCAGTTGCAGAGACAAAGCAGCACATCTGTCTGTCTTTCAAGGAGGCTGACCCAAGGGGCGGTGGAGCTTTCCTGACATAATAGCTAGAGGGTTTTTCATATCTTTTCCTGTTGCAGAGTGTTTGCGCCATCTTTTATCAGCAGTTATACACAGCTTCCTTTTCGTGACAATATTAATCCAGGACTGCCACTATAAGCATCCAAACTCCCCTTGCCACCTGCAGCTGCTTGTGATGAGAGTTTATCAGGACTGCTGAGGTCAGTATGTTTGTGTTAAAATGGGGCCCCCTCGCAGTTGCTAATGTGTGTGGCCAGCCCACACCAGCACATGTGGGAGGCTAGTTTCCAGCAACAGTGCTTCTTCAGGCACTAGGAACCCATCTGTTTCCAGATCAAACATGAGATTGCATTTGCTCAGTGGAAGATCCAACCAGACATGAAATGAACCTGGCAGAATTTGGAGATAATAGCAAATGCCTAGATGTGGCCACCACAGTTTTAAGTATAAGGTATGGCCATGTGCATCAGGCTTGTCTCTGAAGCAATAAAGACGTACATGCTGAAAATGCATCAGTGGGCCAGTGAGATGGTTCAGTGGTTTAAACGGCCTACTTAGGGAAGCTTAGCCAGCCACAGGGACCACAGTTTGAGCCCTGGCACCACATGCTATGCCAGCCCCACCCCCAGGGCAGGCTGAGCTGGCCAAAAAGAAAAAAGAAAGAGAGAGAGAGAGAGAGAGAGAGAGAGAGAGAGAGAGAGAGAGAGAGAGAGAGAGAGAGAGGAAAAAAATGCATTACATACTCACCTTCTATTACAAAGAAACCACAACAATCAGGTCCTCATTTCGAGAATATTTCTTTGCCTTGGATAATATATTTAAAGATAACTTAATGATAGGGATATATTAGGTACTATAATTCTAGTGACTCAGACAAAAAATAGCTCTCCATACAACATCTAGGAGGATAGCTATGAGGAAGGGGGCATGAAATGTCGTTGTAGGCAGTACAGGGCAGCGGTGGCAACTCAGGTGTTAGGGGCAGAGAGAAGTCAAAAACCAGTTCTACATCTTCCTCACTGTGAGACCAATAAGAGTTATTTAACTCCTCTGGGATCTTATAATGCAGTATCAGCAATAACAGCAACCACTCTGAGTTCTTGTAAAGAGCTTGTGTAGACATTATGCTCCACCAGTATTAGCCCTTGTCACGATTAACTGTAACATAATGTGGACACTAGCATCATGGGTTCTCAAAGAACTATGCAGTAGCTGGTTAAAACTAGGAGGTTTGTCCAGTGGTTTATTGATATCACTCCTACCTTTGAAAGTTTCTTTATTCAACATTGTGCATGTACATTTTGTTATCTGAAAAAAAAAAGACAGAGAAGGAATAGCCATTGTCCCACTCTTGAGATTTAATTCAGAGCTTTGCAATAACTTCATGTAGGCTATAGAAAGTATTCCACTGAGAAGAGTGGTGCAGTGGTTGAATATTCTATAACCGTCTGTATTTTTTTCCCCTAGACTTCTTTTACATAATGTCCTTGTCTTATTAAAATAAGACCTTGTTAAAGCCTTACTTTATTTATACTTTTTTTCTCTTTTTTCAGAACGGGGGATTGAACTCAGGAACTTGCACTTGCCAGGCAGGCATTTGTGCCCCTGAGCTATCACCCCTCCCCTATTTATACTTTTTGACCCTAACGTAGTTCATTTTCTTAGGCACATGAAAGGTAAACACTCTCCTGTTCCTCTCCAAAGCATAACCATCTTTCATTTAGCCTGTGGCAATAAGTTTGTTCTGTCTAATAAACTAATCTAGGACATATAGTTAAAGAGCTCCTGAAAGTAACATATGAGCACACTGGAGATATTTATAATTTTAAGACTTGCACAAGCTTAATGTATTAAGCCAAATGAAATAAGTGTTTTCTGGAATGCTAGATACTTGAGAGCAAGTGTGTGGATAGATAAAAGGGGAGTCCTGAGGCAGGGGGCTTCTCAAGACATCTTCAAACTATAAAGTTGGCAACCTATTTTTTTATACTGTGGCATCAATCCCACAAAAGTCACAGTTGTTTCATGCGGTCATAAATAGTAGCCAACTATTATATGCTTAATTAATGTTCCCATCCTTCTAATGCAGCACAAGTATAATCCCCAAATGAGCCAAAATGTGGGATTTGGAGAATAAGCATATGGTTCTAGATTTTAGCTTTTGTTTTGCTGTTGAGGTTTTCATAGAGAAAAGCCCTAGAATCTCCCCATTCGAGTTAATGCAGCCTGAAGCCATACAGCTGTGGTCTTGGTCTTGGAGGCACGTACTCCTTCGCTATCCCCAACACCACCCCAAGCAGAGGAGAGGTCGGGCCCAGCATGCTCCCAGGAGCTTGATGTCACATACCTAATTCCATCTGGATCTTGCTGAGAAAGAAAGAACTCTATTTGGATTATGGAAGTTATTTTAATGAATGTGGCTCCCTCTTCTGGTGGAAAGCGTAAATCAACAATAAAATCATCTGAACGGGAGAGCAGGAGCTTACTCTGGTTTTTCCAGCTCCAGCAACATCTCTCCATAGGAGACATTGACCTCCAAGCCAGTACATCCAGAAGGCTCTCACATCTTACCACTCAGGCTGAATAGTGAAAAGATTAACAACTGGAATACAGTAAATAATGAGAAATCCTGGATTGGACTAGAGAAAGAAATAGACATCAGACACTAGAAAAGCAGTTCTCCAAGGGCTATATTTAAAGAAGGCACTTAAAGTAAAAACAGCGAAAATTTCTTTAATAAAATTAGTCTCTTGGTCCATGAATTTCTTAAAAAGAAGCTCTTCCTATAAATGTGTCTAAGCCTGCAGCAACTAAGAAAACTCATATGGCTTTGGAAATTTATAGTGATCAAGATTCTTAATGGGATTAAGCAAATTAAAAAAAATGCCTACTTAACCTTTGTTCTTTAGGACCTCAAACATACAATAGAAGTATCTTTTATCACATGTCCACAATCAAATCTTAAGAAAACTTTGAATGCTCAAAGCATTTTTGTTCACTAAAACTATAAACTCTAGCCCTAGGTATATCATTAGGACAAAAATGCAGACAGCTATGAGGATGGCTTCAAATATCTATGCTCACATAATTTTTCTTACCGGGTTTTTTTATTTTTTTATTTTTTGACATAGGATCTCATTATGCAATTCAGGCTGGCCTTGAACTTACTGTGTGGCTCAGGCTGGCCTTAAACCCCGGGTGATCCTCTGCTTCAGCCTCCTGAGCACTAAGATTTCAGGAATGCACGACCAGAACCAGCTTCAAATGTATGTCTTAGCAATACACCTTTATGCCACTTTCAACTTAGCAAGCTGAATTATTATAGAGACCTAAAAGTAGTTAAATGCAGAACAAAACAAAACTGTAGCACTCTAAATGGGAGGCTATTTAGACTCCCAACATTTTGTCTCTTAACACTTCATTGATTGCTAAATTGTATTTGCTCCTGAATGAGCCCAATATTTCTGCATTCACTGTGTGGGATGAATGGACAGCTTGTGTTGCAGGTTGAGGTTCAAGTTCAGAATTATGGATGGAGAGGCCCTCTCAGGAGCAATGGCCACATCTCTGAGGACTGGTAGCAATGACAAGGTCTTCTGGGACTCTGAGGACTGCCTTTCTTATGAAGATTGGATCAAAGCTAGATTTGGTTGTTATTGTAGAAGCGGGGATTGGATATTTCCAAATATGACTTAGAGAGCATTTATATTTTCTATTTTTTTAAGGAGGTATATTGCAACTTTGGAGGAGCTAGGAGAGAGAAAATAGATTTGGAAATATTCTTTTGCATAGTGACAGACTCTCTTTGAGTAGTCCTTATGTAGGGTATTCTGAGTTTCTTATCAACTAAGCTCTGACTTTTGGGTTTCAGTGTTCATCTCTGCTAAGTCAAATTAGACAAATGTACCACCCTACACATACAGCCATACTCTGTGTTGGATAGGGCTTCTCATGTTCTGTCACACCTATGTGAAATCTGAGCACTCTCTTCCTGTAGCAAGAATCTAACATCACTGTTCACAGTCCTCCATTACCATACACCCCCTTCCCAAATTCTGCTCCTTAACTAAAAATTCAGCCACTTCCTTATTGCAGAGTGCGGTTGTATGTGTAGGGTGGCACGTTTGTCTAATTTGACTTAGCAAAGATGAACACCGAAGCCCAAAAGTCAGAGCTTAGTTGATAAGAAACTCAGAATACCCTATATAAGGGCTACTCATGGAAAGCCTGTCAATATGCAAGAGAATATTTCCACTGTAACTGTCCTGAGTAAAATCTCTAATCCTTGGCATTTCTTTCAGTGTCCAACAGATGGTTCATTTACAGATATTCAGACATGAAGATAGCTATAAATGCTGTTATATCAGCAATTTGGGAACTAGCAGAGGAGATTAAAGTGAGTATGAAAATTGGAAAGTATAAGTAATTTGGGATATATATATATATATATATATATATATATATATATATATATATAATTAACCTAAGTATTATACAGTTAACTAAGTAAAGATCTGGTAGCTGTGGATGCACTGAATGGCAGAGAACCTGCCCAGCATTTCCTGAGCCCTGAGTTTGGCCCTCAGCACCACAAGACAAACTAAAGAGCACATTAGAATTTTACCAATTTTCCTCCTGATGCCCTATTTCTGTATCAGGGCCCTGTATTGTATTTTCTGCTACATCTTTTGGACTCTTTTAAGCTACAACAATGTCTCAGTCCTTTTTTTTTTTCAGTGACCTAGAGACCACATTCATCTAATACAGAGCTCTCTGATTTTCTGTTTGTTGAAACAAGACTATACATCATAATCAAATATACCAGATAAAGTCCATCTTAACAAGACAGGCACAGTTGTTACAAGGTGCATCTAGATGTACCCAAAGCTTCATGGGTTCACAGTGGGAGTTTTGGGTAGGTGACTAAATTGTGGGGCTGGAATGTTCATAAGTGAGGTAGTGCACAGATGATGAGGGTTTATAGCCAATTGATGCTGTGATGATGTGAAGCCTATTTAGAAGAGGTGGATACTTCGGGTGGCCCCGAAGGGTGTGTCCCCCTGGGTTCTCCCTTGATGGCTCTGTGCTTCCTGACTGGCACATCAGAGCACAAGCATTCTGCAGTGCTCCCTTCCATGCTGGCCTGCCTTGGATTCAGCTGATCATGGACTGAATTCTCTGGAAAACATAGAGCCAAATAAACCTCTCCTCCTTCTGAGTGTCAGAGATTGTGTCTTAGTGACATGGACTAAGACAGTGATGCTCCTATTATTTTTTCCAACATCACATGTTTCTTTATTTCTTTATTAATTTTAATGAAAAAATGGCAGTGAGATAGTTTCATAACAGATTAATAGGACAGTTACAGTAATTAATACACTGCATATTGTTGTCTTCGTAGTAGCTGTTCAGAGTACAAGATGCAGGCACGATATCTGGTCTAAACACTCTTAGCACAAAATCTTTTCATTGAATGAAGAGAAAGTAGCTATATATATATAGTCTGATAGTCTACAATATTAGTAGGTTATCGGAACTGGCAATATTGGAGGCTGTTGACTTGAGCCTTTTACAGCTCAGCATATTCATATGGCTTTCCTTTTTAGAAAGCCTGGTTAGACTTGTTTCCTGGATCATTAAGACCAAGTTAAAGAAAGACCTATATAACAAAAACTGTAACTGGGAGGTTTACCTTGATCACTGGGCTGATGTGAGAGTCTGTTAGGTTTCTTTACAGTTACTATATGAGTATGCATCTTGAATAACGTGCTTCAAGCCTAGACAAGATTCATTTCCTTCAGAGTGCTAATTTTTCAGCACTCATTAATATGGACTCAAGATATTGATTTTATCCGATAGGTTAAACTCCAATACTGAATTTATATTATGTTGCTACTCAAACTAATCTACCTTTGGTCATGAAAGAGTTCTTATTCATTGGATTTTATCTCCTGTTCAAAACTGTCTTTCTGCTTAGAGGATGAGTCTTACAGTTGCCCACATGAAAAAAAAAAAAAAAAGAAAAACCAATTTTATCTTTCATTTTTCTAGTCTTGGCATTGGAATCAACCATGTCTCTAACAATCCTGAGGTCATTTTATTGGGGGATGGTATTTGGAACATGAGATCTGGGTTTTAGGTTTTCTCACTGTGACTGGATTATCTTTACTCTGTTCTTTCAGCAAGAAAAAGCTAGAAAATCTAGTTATAAACAGTAAGCTTCTTGTGCAACAGATCTGTATTTCTAAGTACATCATCTCAGAGCATGCATGTGTTTGCAATGAGTATGCAGTCAATTAGTTATCCCGGTGTATGCAGACATATGCATAAACATGAGATCTTACCCATAACTAACATCCCAACTTGACAGCATAGAATTCTTGCCTTTCCTTATTGATAATTTATTTCCTCAACAAAATACAACTTTCCTTATCTAGCATTATTTAAATCAGCTAGAGCAATTAGAATTGCTAAGCCTTTTTCTTGATAAACATATTACTAGATTGTAGCATTTACATGCAAGTTTTTACCATTAGGGTTAATAAGCACTCAGTCAAAAATATTCTCATGACTACACTTGCTGGGTCTCCCATGTCTTCTAGTTTGTCCGTTATCACTACCCATCTTCTAGCCAGCTGTAGCATCTGCTCTGGGTATTTCACCTTGGGTTCCATAGACACCCTCATTAGCTTTAATTATTTGATTTGAGGGATAGGTAGAGAGTATGTGAAACATGATTCTGGAAGTCAGAGCCACAAAGTATCTATACTCAGAAATCTGCCTCTTCCTGCACCCATTCTCTCTCAGAAATATCATGTACTTTCTTCTGCATTTTCCCCACCTTATAGCTGGAGAAAACCTGTCATTTCAGTTTCTGCTTCAGCCTTCACACCTTTCTTCTGCAGAAACGAGTAAATGAATATAGTGAAATACATTTATATTCATATATATCATCTTTATTAAATATATATCCATGCATAACCTCAGATAGATAGATGCCCTTCATTATTAGCATACATTTTTATGCTTTGCTTTTTATACTTCAGAATAAGTTATGGAAATCATTTATCAGCTCATAAACACTTTCTTTGTTCTTTTTCTTTGCTGCATAGTATCCTACTCTGTGGATATGCTATAGTTTATTGAACCAGTCTGCTAAATATGGGCAATTAGATTCATTCTACTAGTTTTCAGTTATAAAAAAAAATCCTCTATATGTAGTTCTATATTTTTCAGTATAGCATTAGGGTACATTTCTAGAAGTGAGAGTGCTAAATCCAACAGTAAATGCATCTATCATTTTGCTAGATATTAACAACTTTTTCTGAATGATTACACAGTTTATGCTCCTGCCAACAATGTACAGGAGTGTAAGTGTGCCCATACCCTGCCCAACCAAATGTACTGTGATAACATCCAGTTATTACTAGTCTCATTGACTGAGCATTGGCATCTTAGCCATGGCTCATTGTGTTCCTCTTGTTATGACTTTGCTTGGCTTTTTAAAAAATATTCTCAAGTCACTGCTACATATTTTTTTGTGACTTTTATATGCATATCTCTTTTCATGTACTTAGTACAGGGTCTATAGGGTCTCACTATGTAAATCAGACTCACAGTGATTCTCCTGTTTTCAGCCTCCCAAGAGCTGGGATTACAGGTGTGTGCCACCATGCCCAATCTCAATCACCCTCTCAGCACACCCTGGGGGCATGGCTATTGCAGCACTCTGGGGATCAAACACCTAACTGTTGGGCTCTGCCTAAGTAGGTGCTTTAATCTGCTGAGCTATCTAGCCAGCCCTATCTGCATATCTCTTACTCAATTTTCTACTGAGTTTCTGGTCTTTTGTTCTTCAGTGTTTAAGGATATCTTTTCTTTCACTGTCTAGGGAGCTTAGCCCTTTGTTACAATGTATGTTGCAGATATTTAGCCACAGAGATTGCCATTTGTCTCTCAACTTGGTGCACTTTCTTAATATAAAAATTTAATTTTTACATGTAATGTATGAGCCTTTTACTGCATCTAGGTTTTGAGTCATAATTAGAGATCCTTTCTCTGTACTAGAAAGAGTTAAAGAAGATTCATCTTTGTTCTCTCTGGCACTTAATTTCATTTAGTACATTAAGATCACTAACCGCTTCCAATTTACTGCTCATGAAAATGTGAAGCAATAAAATTTTCTGGTGGTGATATGAAGTAGCAAGGCCTCCTAGGCATTTATATGCAAAAGATTCTGAGAATTGCCCTGATTTGTCTACTCTTACCTAGATAAGGGATAAGTCACTTGGAGTCACTGGTTGGAGGGAAATTGAATGTCTATATAACCCTTACAAGTTTCACTCTTTCTCATTCTTTCTCCGCTTCATGCCTGCATCTTCCTGTCTTCTCTCTTCACAGATGGGAAGCTAGAACTCAAATGATGAGCCTAATTGGGTTAGAAAACAAAACGGAACGACTTCCTGACAGCCCATTCTTTATCTGAGGGGCACTCTTGGCTCCGCACAGCAAGCCGCACTATGAAGAATGAGCACCGGCGACCATGGTAAATCCATTCACAGGCCTTGCTTCCCCCACAGTACCATGTGAATCTGTTAAAAATCTTAACTGGGAGTTCAATTTCTCTACAGAGGCCTCTAAATTAATTAGGGGTTTACATGCTAACAAAGAGCCTGATACATCCATAAATCAATCGGGTGGAGGAGGACTACTTGTGAAGATGTCTATTCAGTGGAGACCTCACATTCAGCATCCCTGTCGGGCTCCCAACAAAAGGCTGCAGGTGTGGAATAGGCTACTATGACAAGGAAGCCCCAATAATTATTTTGCATCACTTAAGCCACAGCAGGTAATATGGCAAATCAAAGTGCCAGGAGCTCTGCAAGCAGAATCCATGTACCATGAAAAGCCACATCATATCACTTTAGCCTCTACAAATGAATTGCCAGAACACTGTGATTTACTTTACACCAAGTCTAAGAGTTAAAAGGACATTGATCAAAGCGATCCGTTTTTTTTTTTTTTTTTCTTCTTCTGTTAGAAATAGAAAGTAACAGATGGAACCACTTTTTTTATTTAATGTGTTGAATATCACTTAGACGAACCCTTGCAATTGCAGGCGCCTTTTATTAAACACACACACATTCAGGTCTGCACTCACACAGCGTTTTCTTTTGACAGAATGTCACATCCCTTTATTTAAACACAGAAGTTGCATTTTTGAGTCAACTTTAGAATAATATAATAATGACTTCCATTTTTAAAAAATTTCCATGTCTTAGATGTTTTGTTTCTTTTGTGCCCTTTAATTAGAAAACACCTGAGAAACAAAGGAACCATTGATTTTAATAATTTTGTATTTCATTATACACATTTCTACCCACATAAAATCATGAGTATATGTACATGTAGCAGAAATCTATTTTGTAATCTGTAGACAATGCCTAACATAAATATAAGAGTAAGTCTCTTTGCAATAGCTCTCCTTACATACATTTTTCTGTCCATCCATTTCATTTATACCTCACCTTACATCCTCAGTCTTAGGGTTCTGAAGTGAATATTCTAGATGAAATTATTCTTAAGTCTATATAAAGAATGCTCTATAGTCTTTGAACTTAAAACACGTTATTACATATGCCCCTCCACTACAAATGATATTAAGATATCACTATTTTTGAAATATGAAATCAAAATTTCTGAGTATAAATTCAACATGTCAAACATTATTAGGGATTTAAACTAAATAATACTCCAGGTTGCAGATGATTTAAGTTTGGAAATACTAAATTGAACCTTCCAAGAAACTCAGCAGCACAAGGGCTTCCCCCCTGCCTGTACAAATTGTAGGAAGCACCACAAAGAGCCTGTTCCGCCAACCACATTGCAACACTTGGTCAGGAATAAATGATTCAGGCCCTGCAGGGTTCACTGCCACAACAAGCAAAGAAAGAAAATGCAGAAAGTAACTCTGCCAAAGAACAGGGACTTAAGCACATTTGCAATTCCAGAAGCCCTTGATTCTAACTGTGAGGATGAATAGAGGAATGTGGGACCCAGGGTGCACTGCCCAGGCCTTCACTCGTGCGCAGCCTGCCCCACCTCACTTTATCCTCTAAAACCACACAGGTGTCTTCAGCGTATAGATATGTTCTGCTGCCAGCCATGTCTAAAAATGAAACACAGGAATTTTTGTTGTGGTCCTGTTCTCCAGTTTCCAGCTACCACTCCAAGTTTTGGATTGCTTTCTTTTTTATTTTGTCTTCTTCAAAATTATTATTTCTCTTATTTAGTACAGGGTCTGCAGGATCTCAGCATGTAGAATGGACTCCTATTGATTCTTCCATTCTCAGCCTCCCAAGCACTGGTATTGCAGGCACATACCACCATGTCCAGTCTTAAAGTCTCAGTGCTCTCCAGGGGGCAGGGCCAGCATGGTAAGCTGGGGATCAAACTTGGCTGCTACACTCTTCTTACACAGGCACTGTAGTCTGCTGAGCTATCTGGACAGCCCTGGTTGCTTTTATATGACAAATTAGTAAAAGAGCAGATGACACTGGAGTCTCCACGTCTATGTCCAGACTCTCCTAGTGTAGGTTTCCATACTTTTGAGACCAGCAAGAACCATCCCAACACAACAGGAGAATATTGTAAAAAAAAAAAAAAAAAAAAAAAAAAAAAAAAAAAAAAAAAAAAAAAAAAAAAAAAAAAAAAATCCATTAAGAACACCAGGACTTTCTCTGCATAATGTTACTGAATGTTCTGAGCTCCACAATATAAACTGAGATAACCTAGGAAACCTGGGCTTCTCTCTCTAAATGGCAATAATGATGCACCATCTGTGGGCTGAGAACTCCCTGCTGGGATGGTATCAGCGGCAGCCTAGGGCAGGCTTCTCACCATCATTCAGTAACAAAGAGGCTGCACAGCTCTCTGGTAAGCAGAGCCCACGTGGGCAACAGGAACACTCCTTTCCTTCGCCTTCAGTATCCCAGGAGGCTCTGGAAGGGAGCCCTGATTCCTACCCCTGCTCAGCAGCAGTAAGAAGTCACGACACCCCGCTGCTGGCAGTGGATGATGTTGGGGAACTCAGACTCACTCTCCAAACAGGTGGGAACAAGACAGGTCTTCCCCCTTTCTTGCTGGAGAAATATCAACAGAAGCCAAGGAAAGTAGATGGTTTAAATAAGGACAAAGATTGCTGATACAATATTCACAAGGCTATGTTTCAATGGCAAAAATTACTTTTTAAAATAAATAACTTAAACTGGATGACAAAAGTTCACAAATGAAAACTTTAAGACGCAGAAATGTTAGTATCATCGGACATAAGATGTAAAACAAGTCTTTATTCCCAAAAAATACTCAGAAATAATATATATATATATATATATATATATATATATATATATACATATATGTATATATATAAACAAAAAAACCAATGGCAATCTGGTACTGAAAACCTAGGTAGCCTACATAGAGAAGGCAATGAATAGGCTCACTGGGAACAAAGAATGAATGGGAGGGAGAAAGACAAACTGGTTCACTGGAAGATTCAACTCTAGAAAATGTACAATCTGAGCAGCAGAAAAAACTTAGGGGAAAAAAAAATACATAGAGCCTCAAGGAGGTGTGAGCTTTAGACAAAGTCTCACCGTGTGATCTCAGAGTTGAAAGAGATAAAAAGAGGAGTTCCAATCTTATTAAATAGTGGACAAAAAAATTAGACAAAAATATATAATCCTTCAAATTTAATAAGTTAAATAAACCCCAGGCAGATAAATCCACAGAAAAGAAAACCTCTACACTGAGATACACCATAATTAAACTTCTGCAAATTAAATACAAAGGAAAAGTCTGGAACTAGTGCAAGAAAACTGGTAAAATAACAATGATTACAATGACAGCAGCTTTCTCATTAGAGACCCTGGAGACCAGAAGGAAAAACAGAACTGCCAACATAGACTCCTATATCAAGTCTCCCTCAGGAACACAGGACAAAATCAAGATATTCTCAGATGAAGGAATCTGAAAAAAAAAAACTTGGTAGCCAGCAGATCTATACTAAAAGAAAAGTTAAAAGAGATTTTCTACATAGAAAATAACTGATTAAGAAATGAATCAATGCCAAGGAGACTAAAGACCTAAATAGAAGACCATAAAACACCTAGAAGAAAACATAGGGGAAATCTTAACATTGGCTTGGCAAAGGCTTCTCTTTTTAGTCACACCGAGCCTCTGGCAACAAAAGTAAAACTAAACAAGTGAGACTACATCAAACTACACAGCTCTTCACAGCCAAGGAAACAATTAACAAAGTGAAATTCAGCCTCTATGCTGGAAGAAAATTTTGCAAAGTATATAGTCTGCAAAGGGTAATTTTCTGCCTATCAGTGTGTGTGTGCATACGTGGATACACTCATATTTCTTGAACTCATGCAGCTCCACAGCAAAATAACGCAACTGGACAAAAATGACTTCAAATGGGCAAGAGATCTGAATGGACTTTCTCCAAAGATGGCATGAAAATGGTAAAGACATAGGAAAAGGCTATAGGCTAGCGCCATTAACTACCAAGGAAAAATAAAGCCACAGGGGAGTACCACTTCACACTTGTTAGTATAGCTACGAGCAAAAGATGGCAACTGCTACTATAAGAAATGCTTACTTGTAGTTAGTGGCCATGTACATTGCTGTGGCCATAAGGGAAACAACTTGGATTTTCCATAAAAAAAGTAAACTTACAAGTCAGTAAGACCTAGCAATCCCTCCTCTGGGCACACATGAGAAGGAAAGATATCTCATAGGACTCTCTGTGCTTCCACATTCATTACATCTGGAAAAGATACAAAAGCATTCCAGGATATACAACTCACCTTACATATGGACAAGCATGATTGCTGAGTCAGCAAGTACAGCGTAATTCTGTTAGGTTATATATATTTTTTTCAATGGCTGAAAAAAAATCCTACAACGTCTCCTATAAAGCCTTTAAAATGCGTCTTACTTCACATACAGTTTGACTACCTTGCATCTAAAAAAAATTTGAATTCCAAAATATTCTAAAGTTAAAAAATTCCAGAATGTCCAAATACTTTAAGCATTTTAGGTTTTAGAATATTTTGCATTGCTCAGTTTAAGAATGTTAAATCAGTAAAGTCCATGAAAATATTTCAAAAATCCAGAAGCCTCTGAAATCTCAAACACTTTGAATCCCAAGCATTTTGGAAAAAGAAGAGTCAATGCTTAGAAGGCAGCAATACCATTTACATCGGGAACCTGCCAGTAAGCTTCCTGCCTGCCTGACTTTTGCTTTGTATTACAGGAAGGTTGCAACCTACTCCTCAGTGATCCTATATCTGGCAAGCACAGCTGGCATACTAAGGACACCAATGTTAACATTTTTACTTCTTTAAGGCAGGCATGGTGGCACACACTACAATCCCAGCACTCAGACGGCTAAGACAAAACACTACATGAGTTTGAGGTCAGCCTTGGCTACATAGTGAGTTTAAGACCATTCTGTGCTATAGAGTGAAGCCCTGTTTCAAAAGGGAAAAAAGCCCAGAATTTTCCTTCTTAAATTTCCAGGTTAACTCCTTTTTTTTACTTCGGGAGATCAAACAAGTTTCCCCATACTCTTCTGTTGTTCACAACTTCAGTCTTGCTCATGCTTATATTTAACATTAAAATTTAAGTTTTATAACTGAATGTTGGCACCAATAACATGAAGTTTAAAAGATTTTGCATTCATGAATTGATTTTTTTTTTAAATAAAAACGCATCCACATCCATGAGTTTGAGAACCCAAATGAAGAGATGATTATCTTATTATGAAAAGAGTTCTCACTGGAGTATGGACAGATTCTAGGCATCTTACAATTAATATGGATTGGATAAGGCAACTTGTGTCATCATTGAGGTTAGCACTGGTTAAGGCAGGCTAGGCTCCCATCTACTTTCCATGCATTCAGAACTTTTAATGGCAATTCACGGGCACTGAGCCACTGGTATGGGCATATGACATGCCCAGTTTTACAGGTTTATTTGAACTCTTGCTTCTCACACCATGGGCTGAAGCTGCTAAGAGACATAGGCTAATTTCAAAAGCAACTGAAAATTCAAAGCTGCTTCAGCTAACTGCTCCTGAGCTGATGCTGCGGAGGTGGTGCTGTGATGACAGGAGGCATCAGCTAAGCACAAAAGTCAAGGCATGCTGAGGCAAAGAGCTAGAATCTCAGGTCGTTTTGGAAAGTTCTGTGGAAGACATAATGCAACATAAAATTTGAAAAGGTGGGGTGATGGGATGACACTGCCCTGAGAATCCAGAAGAGCCCTTTGCAAAGGTGTCTGGAGAACAGAATCAGAACCACTGACAGCCCAGGTTCCTTGACAAAAGGCTCCACAGAGTAAATGGAGAAGCTGGTGCACACTTGTCAAGGTTGCCTCTGGATTCACTTTGTCTTCCTATTTGAACCACTTAGCCTGTCTCAAGATACAGAATGCTTCAAGAAAACACAGCCTCTACCATAACAATGAAAACAAGCTGACGGAGCTGAGACTGTACATTTTTAAAGGCCATTACACGATGAAAGCCATTGAGAAATACAAATGAACTAAAACCCAGAAACTGAAGGCTTCTGCTTCCCACGTCCCAGGGGCCAAGAGAGACTCATGACTGCTCTAATTTTGGGCATGGCAACTGAAGAGAAAGCTTCCATTAATGGCTGAGATGGCACAGATAAATTTTTTATAAAATTTAAAAACTTGAGTATTCTGCTCTTTTCAAAGCCCTAAGGAATGGCAGGGACACTGCCAAAGTTTGCTGCAAGTACTGGGTCAGAGAAAGAAACTTAAGAAAATGCCTCTACTTTGTGAAGGCAAAGGCACAATGGAGAGCTCCAGCGAAGTACTCTAGGCTTCCAATAAACCCAGGCAGGACCTCGTGGACAATGAGGAAGGCCCAGTGAGATGGAGAAATTACCTACAGAACACAAGGCTGAGGATTGATAAAACTGAGAGAAAGGCAAGAAAACTGAGTCGCAGAAAAGAAAATAACTGTTAAAGCCCACAACAGAAAAGCTGGGAGTAGGAGCAAAGAGAACTCCTGAGGGACTCAAAATGTTAGTGGCAGAGTAGAAGGCTAAACATGAAGTGGCTCCCATGTTTCCAAACTCAGACATGAGGAGAAAGCAATAAATCTCCAGGCCCTCTATAGAGCTCAGCTTCCAACCCCTGCATAAGGGAAGGTCCTGATCTTAGCCTGAGAATCATTTCAGGATCATACTTCTAAAAAAGATGAAGGAAGCATACTGCAGCTGGCCTCTCCCACTGAACACAAACACAGCCTCATAAGAATGCACTGAACTGCTATCTAAAATGAACTCTGGCAAGTGGATGGTGGCAGATATACTGGGGAAGAAAATCAGAATTAGGAGTTCCGTGAACCAGCAGTGAATTCACCATTTTGCCCTTCCCTAATATGACTTTACCTATGGTCGAAAAGATAAAAAATCAGAAGCACACACTGTGTATGGACAGGACCAGCTCTAGGAGCTGCTCTTCCTATCCCAGAGAGAAAGCAAGGAACCCTTAAAGGGTCAAAGAATGTGGGGACATACAATAGCTAGTTATTCTATCTCCCCTTATGTCCCTCCTTAGCCGCAGAGGATTTGGCATGGAGGGTGGCAGTAACAGGAGGTCACTCCTATATTCTAGCGATTACCTGAAGGTCTGAAGTCCAAAGGAAGGACCTCTAAGCTCTCAGAGCTCTAACTAGAGAAGAGGAAACATGCTCCTATTGCTCTTTGTCTCTGTTAAACTTCTGGCTGCTCAGTTCTAGACATATGTACAGGCATGGAGAGAAACATTTTTAAAAATGTTTACATGTAAATGTTCCTTCATTTGTGGCAAATAATTTGTTGGTGTCCGCTGATTGCCTTTTTTCCCAGAGTTGAGATCTTCTTAGTTCATATGTAATTTTTGATGTGTCCTAGCTCCCCACTTTTTGTATTATGTGCAGTTCTTCCTTTTTTTATGCTACTGTCACCCCCCATGCCAAATTCTCTGTGGCTAAGGAAGGACAGAAGGGGAGATAGAATAACTAGCTATTGTATGTCCTCACACTGTCTGATCCTTTGAGGGCTCCTTGCTTTCTCTCTGGAATAGGAAGATAAACTGGAGTACCAAGTTTTTACATGGAGGAGCAGGAAGGGAGGCTTCAGTGAGGTTCCATCAAGGTCAGACAGCACACAGCAAAGGAAAGGCCAAGGGACACTCCTATAACATTGTGATGAGCCCCTATGTTCACATGCAAAGGTCTGATATAGAAAGCACACAGCCACAAGAAGTGAGCTATAAAGGCCTGAGTTGGTCCTAGGCTGGCCTAGGACTGGGCAGGGCACATTCAGCACAAACCATAACAGGACTGTGGATACCACACAAGTGAAATCACAACAGAGCCTCAAACCACAGAGGTCAAAACGTGCGATCTGAGCCAAACCCCATAGCTTCCCACCCCACACAAACACACAAATTCAACATTCTCTTTTGGAGCCAAGGAAGAGCTGCACATAATACAAAAAAAAAAGGTGGGGGAGGCATACAGGACACATCAAAAATTACATATGAACTTGGAAGATCTCAACTATGGGAAAAAAGGCAATCAGCAGACACCAACAAATTATTCACCATAGATGAAGGAACATTTACATGTAAACATTTTAGAAAATAAGTAACTGCTAAAAGAAACAGGAAACTATTAAAATAAGTAGAAGAAATGTCTCATGAAAGAAATGAGTCCACGCCAAAACAACAAAAACAAAACAACAACAACAAAAAGAAAATGTTAAAGCTGATAAACAGAAATCTAAAGTAAAATATTCACTGGATGGATTGAATGGCATAAAAGATGGACAATAGTAAACATGGTTATGCGTCAATAGAAATTATGCAATACACCCTAAATAAATAAAGAGACTTACACACCAAGAGGATAACATTATAAATTCTACTGTTCATGCTATCTAGAGTCTCCAAAATATTAAGAGAAAAAGTGTGGTGCAAATATACATATATTTGCAGGAATAATTTTTTGAAAGACAAATGTTCTGATTCAAGAAGATTACTGAGCTCCGAAGAGGACAACTTCAAACAAATCTGTACCCAAGCACAAGGTAATCATACTAAGGAAACAAAGTTAAAATAGTAATCATAATAATTTCAAGCAAGAGAAATAAGTTAGGGACAATTTTAGCAACTGCAACTTTCTCAGTAGAAATCATGAAAGTCACAGGAAATGGAATGTTCTTTGAAGTTCTGTAGGAAAATGTCAACATGCACAATTAGAAAATAAAATGCAAACAAGCTTCATTTCGTTAGCATTAAAGAGGAGAAAATAGCTATAAAAAATTCTAAATGAGATGCCCAAGGAGCTCTGCACCTATTACAAAATACTACTGAGAGTTATTAAGGAAAATCTAACTCAAGTTCACATCACCTTTAAGGATACAAAGATCCAGGACTTTAAGATGTCACTTCTGTCCAAATGGCTCTAAAACGGGAGGGCTGTTACAAATTAAATTCTAGGCACCATCTTCAGGAAATTGATGAGCTGGATCAAATATCAATATTAAATTTAGAAGAGTTTAAAATAATGAAAATATCTTGGAAAATAACAAAACTGAAAGATTTACACTGCTTTATCTTAAATCTTATTACAAAATCACAATAATCAGACAGTCTGATATTTGCAAATGAGAGAGAAATAAATATAAAGAATACAAGTCAATGTCCAAATACAGAATTGTACATACACTGGAAAATGAATTTCAATGAAGGCAGTATGCCACTTCAATAAAGGATGTTTCCTTTAAGATGGATACATATGTAGGTATCTACACTTGTTAAGATGAAACTCAAGGGCCAGCCAAATAGCTCAGCAGATTAGAGCACTTGGAAGCATCTACATGGGCCTGGGGTTTGATCCCCGGGCCTGATGTTCATCCCCGCCCCTGGGGCTCACTGAGTGGGCAACTGAGACTGGGTGTGGTAGTGCAGGCCTGTAATCCCGGCTCTTGGGAGGCTGTTAGCAGGCAGATCACTAGGAGTCTGCTATAGTAGTGAGACAGTGTATACCCAGTAGACCCTTCCCTAAAATACAAATATGTACATACATGCATACATACATACATACATACATACATGCACAGTGAAACTCAATGCCCAATACATACAGTTAATCGGTACTAGGTATATCAATGCCTAGGAATACCTAACGCTTATAACATAGACAAAAATTAAGCACTAGTGATGATGTCTCTATATGTAAAACCCAAAATTACAAAGTTACTACAGAAAGGTGAGAAAATGATAATTTTATTAACATAGGGTTGGTTATGTTAATAAATTATCATTTTATTTTTATCATTTATCAATATAATTTCTACAATAGAAAAACCACTATTTGCAAGAGAAAAATTAAACAACAGAACTTCAGTGCTACAGTATTTCTGGTCATCAAAACAGACAACATTTAAAATGAATAGATAGACCAACAGTGAAAAAAACTTTGAAACAAATTGTGACCGGAGACTTATCCTGAAAACATGTGAAGTACTCATGCATCAAAACAATGAAAATCAGTCACTGCCCACAAAAAGGCAGAAGAATGTAACATATGTAAATGGAAAATAAGTGCATGAAAATGCACAACATTTTCATCATTAAAAAAATACAAATTAAAGCACAATAATATCTTTGTATATCATCTATAATAGCTTCAATAATAAAGACTGATAATTCCAAATGTTGGAAAGGGGTCAATCAATAAAATCTTGTATATTGCCAGTGAAAGTATAAAACAGAAAGCTGTTCCTTATAAATGTACATTTATCATAAGATTCAGCAATTTTACTCTGATACATTTTTCAAAGAAAAATATAACATGCCCATAATAATGACTTGCACATACATCTTTACAGAAGTTTAATTCATAATCACTAGAAACTGACAACTGCTGAAATGCGTGTTAATAGCAAGATAGAAAAAAGCATACATGTTTACACATTAAAATAGTGCTCAGCAATATAAGAAATAAAATGCTAACACACACAACAGCATATACAGATTTCAGCATTGTTATGATGTCCAGAAGAACTAAGACACAGAAGAGTCCAGGGACCAGATTTCATTCATATGAAACTGAAGAACAAGCAAATGTAATTCCATGTATTTAATTCCATCAAAACTCCAGCTTCCTTTTCTCTTAGAAATTCATAAACTGCTGCCAAAATTTGTATAGAGATGCAAAAGTCTTAGTATAGTCAGAAGAACCTTCAAGGTAAGTTGGAAATTGCATTTCTCTATTTCAAGAATTACTCTATAGTAAAGAGAGCCTGTGTTCCTGGATTCCTACAGTTATCATGATGGCACGCTAATGGCACAAATGATACAGATACAAGTGCAAATGATTCTTGATTTCATATAATAGACTGTCAACAAGGGTGTCAGTGTAATTCAATGTGGAAAAAAAACAGTCTTTTTGAGAAGTGAAACAGGGCAAACAGATAACTACATGCAAAAGAATGAATGAGAGGCTGGCAAGAGAGCTCAGTGGACTAAAGTGCCTCTTTAGGCATGCTTAGGCACTGCAGGAACCATGGTTCAATCCCCAACACCACATGCTGCACCAGCCTTGCTCCTCAGGTAGGCTTAGCTGGCCAGAGTCTTGGAGTAGTGCAGTATACCTATAATCCCACTGCTGAGGAGGCTGAAAACAGGAGGATCACTATAAGGCTGCTCTATATAGTGAGGTACTGCAACAACCAAATACATTAAGAAAAAAAAAATAAAAGAATGAGATCACACTCTTTTATCAAGCCATACTTAGAAAAGAGCTCACAATGAGCCACAGGTCTAAATAGAAGGACTAAAAACCATAAAAGTTTTACAGTAAAATCAGTAGGAGCATGAGTAAGGTGAAGTTTTCTTAAATAAAATATCAAAAGTGAAAGCATCAAAAGAAAAAAAGATCTTCAAATATAAGAAATTTCAGTATTAAATCAAAAAGAAAACCTACAGAACAAGAGAAAATATTTAGAAATCATGTATCTGCTAATGGTTGATAACTTCAAGAATTGTAGAAGACTTCAAAGCAGTCTTATTCATAAATAACCAGAGCAGAAACAACCCATGTACCGGTCAAAAGGAACATGGACAAACTCACTGTGGTATATTCATACAACATAATGCTGTGTGCAGTGCTTTAAAATGACTACTGAAACACAACATGTGGATGAGTTCCAGAAGGATTATGCTAAGGCACAGCAGCCAGATACAAAAGAATACATACTACATGGTAGCATTTACATGCTGCTCAGTCTTCATTGATATCTGAAAAGAATACAGATATTACATATCCAGGTTGGGCTGGGGAGATAGCTTAGTAGAATAAGAGCATGCCTGGCAAGTGCAAGGTACTGAGTTCAATCCCCAGTATCACAAAAAACAAAAGCAAAACAAACAAAAAAAACTATTTACCCATTGCTATCTATCTATTTATCTATTGATAGATCTATATAGAGAGATCTAAATATAAATATAGATCTAGATAGATAGATAGATAGATAGATAGATAGATAGATAATGTCAATGTTTATCCAGGCATGGTAGTACATACCAGGAATACCAGTGCTGTCGGAGGCTGAGACAGAAGGAACATATATTTAGGCCCAGTCTGGGAAACCCATTAAGTTAGCAAGGACAATCCTTGGAAATAAATAAACGAATAAATGAATAAATAAACAAAGGCAAGCTACTGAATTAGCTTTGTGTTCAGGTCCTGAGTTCAAAACTTAGTACAACAAAAATAAGCATATCAATATTTGATTACAATTTGGTGAGGTGTGTGACTGAAAGGTTTAATAAGATACTTTGTGTGGTGATACAGTCTACATCTATGTCCTAAAGCATTGCTTCCTTTTTTTTTTTTTTTTTTTTTTCCCGGCACCAAGAATCAAATGCAGGATACTGCCCGTGCCAGGCAGGTACTTGTGCTACTGAGCTACACTCCAGCCCTAGAGCGTTATTTTCATGAGCAGATCTAAAATCAAATGACACTAGAGTCATCTTACTGTATGCAAAGTTTGCTTCAGATATTTATGTTTTTTTGTTTTGTTTTATTATTTTTTGATACAGGGTCTTCCTATGCAGTTGAGAATTATGGTGTTCCTTACGTCTCAGTCTCCCTAGTGCTAGGATTACAGGAGTGCACCACCATGCCTGGTTCTGGGGTTCACAAGGTATGTGGTACCAGGGATTGAACTTGGGACCTTGTGCTTGTCAGGAAGGTGCTTATGCCACTGAACTATCTCCCCAGGCCCATGCTTCAGACATTTAGAGGACAACAATAGGTGTATGGATTCACAGTGCCACTCTCCATCCTGTCTCCGCTTACAACACAAAACATAGGTGGAGAATATTCTGGTTACAAGAAGCAGGAAACTACTTAAATCATCTTTTGAAATTTGTTATGACCTGGGCAGATGTCTTAAAGGTTGAGTGCTTGCCTGCGTTGTGTGGCAATTTAAGCTCCATCCCAGGACACCAAAAAGAAATACATGAAAAGTGAAGCTTCCAGGGCTGTTGGCATAGCCATGCAACCCAACATTCTAGGAGGTCAGGGTGGCAGGGCTGCAAGTTCAAGCCTAGCCTGGGCAATTCAGTGACTTATTGAGACCCTGACTCAAAATTAAATACACAAAGAAATAGTGTCAATGATATAGCTCTATGTGGAGGCCCTCAGTTCAGTCCTCAGTGCTGAGAAAATTAAAGCAAACAGATAAAAATAAAACTGATTTATTTGGAAACAGAAAAAACCTGAACTATGTCTTCAGGTAACATAGTGTCTGTGATTCTAGTCTTTCACTTGGAAGACAAAAAGGGGTAGATATTTATCTGAAAATGGCCATAATCAAAGGGTTACCCACAGAGGGGGCTGCTGTATAATATGAATTCTAGCTTTGGAGATTATATTTTTCTTGGAAAGGGCCCCAGGAAAATGTAAAGATTCCACCCCATAGGGCTGGCCAGATAGCTCAGAGGGCTAAAGCACCTGCTTAGGCAGGCGCAGGGACTGAGATTTGATCCCAAGGATACCCTGCAGGTCCCATCCCCTGGACACACTGACACAGAGACTGAGACTAGGTGCAGTGGTGTGCACCTGTAATCCCAGCACTTGGGAGGCTGAAAGCAGAAGAATCACGAGGAGTACAATCTGTGTCATGAGACCCTGTACATCCTTACTAAATATGTAAAGAAAAAAATTCCCCTCTGATCCAGCTTTTCTAGTGTAATTTGTAGTTGGACTCTCTCATAGCCTTATTCTGAGGATTTCTATGAAAATTCTTAGAACATTCTGTTTTACCTGTTCAGGAAAGAATGTTTGTTAACTTTATTCATGTAGCCTTTTGCTCAAGAGAACTTATTGTTCTTTAATAATTTCTCTTAGCCATCTTTTACTTTCACAGTTTATGAGCCCACTGCTATGGCTAGACATGCCTTCATGACACCCAGTTCACAAAAAGAACATATTACTGTTTTCCCTTGGTAGGCAGGCTACTATTTTTGTTGGGGCTTGCACCTAGATGTTTCCCCAAAGCTTTGTGAGCTTGTAGCTGTGTTTTTTTGCACGCGGCTGAATGTACTAAGTTAGTCCAGTGATCGGTTTAGCGCTGGTTGAGTGCTCAACCTTCCATGGTTGAGCATGGAAGGCCCAACCTGGGAGTGGGAGACACCAGCCAATAGGCTTGTATTCTGAAAGCAATAAAGGGAAGCGAGGAAGGGGGACTTGATGGCCTTGGGCCACCCTCCCATGGACTGATCTCTTCTATGATGCCCTCTGTCGTGCTGTCCCACCCTGTGCCATTTCACAGTGTGCTGAAGCCTCTATGTATTTTGAGCTAAAGTAAAGCTCCCTCCTTTAACTGTGGGTGTCAGGTATTTTGTCCTGAAAGGAAATAATTCTTCTAATTTCTTCCATCTTCTTTGATGATACTACTAACTTTTTTGATTTCCATATTTTTACCTAAATTCATTTAAATTTTGAGTGATGAGATATTTTGAAAAGAAAAAAAATCCAAAAATGAGCTATCTCCTCAGTCTATCCCAATTTAAACATATTTTCAAAAATACTTTACAATTACTTCACTTAGGTAACTAGATGGACATAACTTGAAACCTTCCTTCCTGAGTTCTCCATTATCCTATAATGTGTCCATGTGGAAGCATGCAGGTCTAGTCTATTTTACCTGTTCCAAACTATTTTATTGTTTGAAGCAGTAAGTTGAGCTCTCTAATCTAAGGGATTTTGAAAATTTTTGACATCTTCATGGTGAGAAACAGTGCTAAAATGTGTATCTTTACATATGGTGCATTTCAAAAATGTCATAGTGTTTTTAGAGGAGACATCAAAGATATAATTACAAAATCATAGGCTACATTTTAGCTTCAGTTTATGACTTTATGCAAAAAAGAGCATCAAAACACTTGTACCAGTTATCTTCACATCAATAGGAATTTCAATTTTCCATGTCTTTTCATGCTGGAGTTCTAACTTCAAAATGAGGGATGTTCTCCTGATGGCATTTTATTATCTGAATAAGAAACTTTTAGTATTTAAGATTTCTTGAAATAACCAATATTCAATTATTTCCCCAGTCTTACATAACTATATCAGTTAATCTGAGCAACAGATTTGACAATAAGAGTATATAATGTAATAACCATTGTTAATTAGCTATTCCTGTTTTAAAAATCTATACCATATGTATAGTTGTATGTGGCCCTGTTTCTTTTTTTTCTATTTGCTTTTGCCTCTGTATTTTACTCTTCAAAGCACAATAAAATTAAAGTAAGTCTTTTTTTTAAAGAAACTTTCAGGATTTATTGGTCATGAAACTTTCCTATCAGCTTGCCTTACTTTCTCACTTTATTCAAATTTTTAAGCAAGGGATTTATTTTCTATATATTCAAATTTACCTTATCTTTCTATTCATGGACTATGTATTTTGTGGCTTTTAAACAAACTCCATTATTTCAGTATTGTGATAATGACCTATACTGACTTTTAAAATTTTTAAATTTTGCTTTATCTTTCAGGCTTGTGATTTATACAGAATTGTCTTTTCTGCATTGTATTTGGTAGTACTTAAATGATTTCACAGTCTCTTACTAGTTTTTATTTCTACCTCCATCAAATATTTCATATACATGTGGGTTTATTTGAAGGGTTTTTATTCTGTTCTGAAGTTATTTAAGAATCTTTGCACCAGTATCACACTGCTTTAGTAGTTAAATAAATCTTCATGCGTGGTAAAACACAAATGTCTGCGTATTATCTTTCTTTAAAATCATATATATTTAAACTCATTCTTTTCATATTAGGATCTGTATTTACCTGCTAAGCACTGTGAAGGGGAATCTAGTGAATCATGCTGAGTATGTACATCATTCTACAGTAAGGCGGTATCCTTACTACACATGCACCACTGTGGAGTAAGATGGAACCCTCCTTTCCAATAATAAGAAATAATTTCCCCTAATTCTGGTCTTCTTTCAAGCCCTTTAATAATTTTCTTCTTCAGTAGCTTATACAATTCTTCTTACATTTAGTCTGACTTGCATTTCATTATTTTAGACATTGGCTTTTAAATTTCATTCTCTAAGGATTGATGAATTGATGGCTAATATGTATAAATTACACTGAGCTGAGCATGGTGGCACACACCTGTAATCCCAGCTCTTGTGAGGCTATAAACAGGTGGATCACTACACATATAATCTAGTAGTGAAACCCTAAAGACCCTGTAGACCCTTCCCTAAAATACAAAAAAAAATATACTGATTTTGTCTATGCATTTATATTATCTCCAATAATCTTCTAAAAATTATTGGAGACGTTCCTATAATTTTTTCTTCCCTATTTTTTTTGGGGGGGCACAGGGTTCTGCTATATATTTTAGGCTGGCTTTGAGCTCACTTTGTAGCCCAGGCTGGTCTCAAACTTGCAACAATCCTGCCTCAGCCTCCTGTGTGCTGGGATTACAGGTGTGCACCACCATGCCTGGCTTAGAATTTGCTGTTGAGACATAATTATTTTCAAATACCACTAACTTTACTCTCCAAAACTCATATGATTCATTGATACTGCCTTATTGTGCTACCTAGGTTGAGAAATACACTGATCAATAGAGGCAGTGATAAGAAGCATTCTATTCTGGCTTGAGAATTAAAAAAGAAATGCTTCTAACATTTCCTTATTAAATACAATACTACTTACTGCTGATTTTCACTAGACATACTTTATCAACTGGAGGAAATTCCCTTTATTCTTGGCTTTAAAAAGAAAAAAATAAGACCATTGACTAGTAGAAGTGCATTTCATCAGATGGCTTTTGCTATGTCTACTGGGATTTTGACTTTGGGCTCAATGTATTACTTTGACAATTATAATAATGACATTTCCAATTTTAAACAGTTTTTTGCATGTCTGGAGGGAACAACATGCTGAACAACACTTACAAAATTGAGTTGGCGCTCAGCACCCAGACCTTGTCTTCAAACAACTGCACTTATTAAAAGGAGCCAGCATTTCTTGGAAAAATGACCAATTCTATGGCAGGGCAGGAAATATGTAGGATGAATGCACACACCTTATAATTCCATAAAGAAAATGCTAAGCAGAATATTTAGCAAAATAGTATAAAAATAACTTGGTAGTTAGAAACATCTGAGGGGGACTCCAAAAGTGAGCAGAAGTATTTATAATGTCCAAGTCTGGAATAATTCTTCACATAGCAAAGCATTAATGATTTTTAATCCAAAGGATGAAAAAAAAAGTGTCTATGCATTGATTCGGATGAAAATAAATTGCTGAATATGCAGAATTCACATGGAAAAGAGTAAATAGCCTGTACAGAAAAATTCAAAACAAATTATGTAGCTGTTAGGCCTTCTATGGGGTAGGATTTGACTCCACACTTATAAGTGTATCCTAAACATAGTGACTTGGTTCCAGTGAACACAAGGTAGAAAATAAAGAAGAATCACCTTACAGGGAGGCCTCACCAGCACTACCTCAATCAAAAGACCGAGCTCCATATCTACACGGCATACACACTTGGTAAGCAGCAAGCTTTGAAAAATAGAACTTTAACTTGTGCTCCTGCTCCCCGAAGTGCACTCAACTCGAGTCAGGAGAGAACATCAGGCAAATTCCAGTGAGACCACTGACAAAACAGAAATCAAAAACTTAACCAATATTTTTCTTTTCAAAACTGTCAGGGTCATCAAAAATAAGACAAGTAGAAGAAACTGTCAAAAACTAAGAGAAGCTTAAAGGACATGACAATATAGGTAATGTACATACTGCTGAGACCCTGGAATAGAAGCAGCCTGTTAGGGAAAAGGTTAGAACTCTGAAGGAGGAATAGAATTTATTATTCATACCAATTTATCATGTTGGTTTATTAATTGTGACAAATGTACCTCAGTAATGTAAGGTCTTATGAGGGAAAACAGGATATGGAGAAAATGGTAACCTTCTATACCACCTTCAATTTTTTCCTGTAAAAACATTTTATCATTAAAATTGTACTGGGAGCTGTTTTCCATTTTCTCTCTTTGGGGCCAGTTTGAGTAATAGTGCATTCTATGGTGAAGCATAAGTACTCTTAACATTGATTCAGATAGACATGAACAAGTGGACTAAACAGGATACAGTAAAGGTTACATTGGTGAATAAATGGTGTTTGAAAATTTGCTATCAATTTTAAAAGGATTCCTTGTGATCTTCACCTCAGACCAAAACTATACCACTTAGAATTGTACAGATTTACAAATGAAAATATAAGATTTCCAGAAGACATGGATGAGTCACCTTTATACTTATGGAGTAAGATGACTGCTCCTTACCAATAACACTTAAAATGGCAGTGAAGTTTAATTTTACTTATATACACTTGTGATACTAAAAATTACATCCATCGTGGAGAACTGGTACATGAGCATATCATGTCTTAATCGCTTTTTAGTTTTTCTCTTTAATTAGTATATGTTTGCAGAACATCTCAATTCCATTCCCCAGGGCTGGCCAAATAACTCAGGGGATTAAAGAACCTGCAAGAAGGTGCAGGGTCTCGGGGTTTGATCCATGGGCCTGCCGCGCTGGCCCAACCCAAGACATACTGAGATGGCAATTGAGAATGGGTGTGGTGGTGCACACCTGTAATTCCAGCTCTTGGGAGGCTGTAAACAGGTGGATCATTACAAGTCCAATCTAGGAGTGACACTGTGAACACCCTGTAGACGCTTCCCTAAAATTCAAAAGAAAAAAAAAAAAAAAAAAAAAAGATTCCATTCCCCATGGAAGTTGGTACTTGTACATAGCAAATCCTAAAGTCTTTTTTCTTCTCTGTTATGGTTTGTATCTAGTTGTCCCACAGAGCCTCATGCAGTCACGGGCGGCTTCTGGAGTTTGTGACTGATTATTGGAGGTGTGGGTGCTGCACTCACCCTTGGGCAGGTAATCTGCAGTACAATAGAAGTTGGGAGAGGGGTTGGCTAGCTGCCCAAGCTGCTGCAATTCCCTCCATTGCTCTCTGCCATGGGCTGCTGCCTTGGAGCCAGCTGAGTATGGACTAAAACTTGCAGTAATTGTGAGCTAAATAAAACTCTGCTTCCCTCATTTTGAGTGTTGGGTATGTGTCCCAGCAAGGAGAGAAGAGTAACAGACAATCTCCTTCCCTCCCTGCCTCTACTGTCTCCATCTCTTGATCCCATTCCTTTTTTCAAAAGATCTGTTTGTGCTGTCTTTCATCTTATTATTATTCGTCTTTTATCTTTAAAAAGATCTTTAGTTTGCTCTTTATTATTTTTACTCTCTCTTCCCCTCAACCCTTTCATTCATTTTCCAGATACCCTTTTCATCTCCACAGTTTACACCATCTTTCTTTTACTTAGCTCTTTAAATTGCTTCTAGCCGGGCGTAGTGGCTCACGCCTGTAATCCCAGCACTCGGGAGGCTGAGGCAGGAGGATTGGTGCGAGTTCAAGACCAGCCTGGGCTACAAAAGTGAGCTCAAGGCCAGCCTCAACTACATAGAGAGACCCTGTCTCAAAAAAAAAAAAAAAAAAAAAAGACAAAAAAATTGCTTCTAGTTTTAGTCTCTCATAGAGACTAATTTTTCATATTAGAAAAACTTTAATATTTAGCCTTCCTTCATTTATTTCACGCAGTGCCATTGTCTCATTGTTATGACAGTATGGAGTCATTTGTATTGTATTAGTATGTGTCATCAGTAGTGAGTCATTTGTTTTTCTTATCTTACATATTTGGTACAGCTCAGACTCATAGTGATCCTGCTGCTGACAGCCTCCCCAGCCTTAGGATTACAAGAGTGCACCACCACACCCAGTCTCATTGGCCGGGGGCAGGGCCCACATGGCAAGTGGTGCAGGGGATTGAACCCCAGTCCATGTAATTGCCTAAGCATGTGCTTAGTCCACTGGGCTATCTCACAGGCCCAGAAGTGAATCATTTGTGGTACTCAAATTTATTCTTTTTGTGGATGAGTAATATATATTCATATTCATATAAAACATTATATATTTGTTTTTCTATATCAGCTTGTGTGTTGATAGGCATATAGGATGCTTCTAAGAATTAGTGATAATGATTTGTACTGTTGTATATACATGGCTATGCATGTATTATCACTGTGATGTGAGGACTGATCTTTTCTAGGAAGATATCCAGGCAAGAAATAACTGGGTCACATGATATTTTTAGTTTTAGTTTCAGGAATCTGCATACTGACCTCAATAGTGGTTGTACTAGTTTATATTCCCACCAATGATGTAGAATTCTGTTCACATCTTCACTAGCATTTGTTGTTTATTGAGTCATTGATAATAGCCATTCCTACTCTAGCAAGGTGGAATCTCAGTGTTTTAGTTTGCATTTCTCTGCTTATCAAAGATGTTGAATGTGTTTTAATATATTTATTGGCCATTTGTGCATCTTATTTAAACAGCCCATATTTTGATTGAGTCTTTTATTTGGATGAAATCTTTTTAAAATATTATATTCTAGGCATTAGCCCTCTGCCTAAGGACTAGCCAACATTATTTTTCCATTCCATGGAATGTTTCTTTACTATTTGTTGTTAATTTAGATATTCAAAAACTTCATAATTTGTTATAATATCATTTATTGATTTTTTGTATTGTATCTTGTGTAACTGGCATTGTGCACAGGATGTTTTTTTCCTGTGCCTATGTCTTTAAGGGCTTTACAAATTTTTCTTCCACAGGGTCAGTTTTTTTCTCGTCTATGTCTAAGTCTTTAATCTGTTTTTATTTCATTTAAGTAGATAAAGGCAATATAGATTTAAATTCACTATTCTGCATATGGTTAACAAGTTTTAAAACTATGATGCTTTAAAGACCAAATAGATCCCATGTGGGAGGTTAGGCCAGTGACCTGGGTTGCAAGACACAATCGCCTCTCAGAATGAAGCAAAAAATCTGAAGGCCTTTGTGAAAAATATTAAAAAGCAACTATGAAAAACAGCAGCAAGAATTATTTCCTAAAAGAAAGAATTAAGAAAACAGATATAAAAGACTCAATATGCTGAAAGAAAGTGTTCTAAAACAAAGACTTGTGGTAACAGAAGCTAAAAGGCAGACAGAACTAATATTAGAACACAATCGATCCAAGGTAACACTATTAACTGCAGTTTGAGAAGGACTTTGAAATCAGACCTGCCCAGTCTGAAGGCTCCTTTTCTAATCCCACATGTGTATATGTTCTGTTAACTACTAAAAAAAAATCTCTGTGCTTACAATGTGGAAATGATTGGATCGATATCAGAAAAGGGGACATTAGTAGGAAAAGCAGGTGACATGTCTTATAAAGTCTTGAGTTTAGTTAATAGTAATATTAACCTATGTGATACATTAATATATTAACCTATTTAATAGGCATATTAACTAAACTCTAGACTTTATAAGAAATGTCACCAATTGGTTTTGACAATTACATCAGTTCTGTAAGACGGTCAATCTTAAGTAAACCTAAGTAAAGGGCAGGCAGGTGTGCAATGTTTTTATAAATCTAGAATGATTCTAAAATAGCTTATTAAAAATAAATCTCTCAAAATAGTGCCTTGCAGTGTTAAAAGTTGGCATAAAAACTTCTCAGTGAAGAGATTTATTGCATAAAACCAAATTTTTAAAAGGGCCTAATTTTCTTTGAAGACATTAAGACATATTTATTAATGATTTCTAAAAATAAAAATCTGCTTCAACTTAATTACAACAGCTTTTTAAAAACCTTCTTAAAAAGTTTCTGTCATATGTGTTTTCCTTACATATGGATAAACACATCCCAGAACATTCTAGACAGTAATTTTTATTTTTTGTTTCTTTGTTTCAGAACTTTTGTTTGTTTATTTTTTTATTTTTATTTATTTATTCTCTTGTTTCAGAACATTTATTTATTTATTTTTATGGCCAGCTCAGCCTGCCCATGTGGTGCCGGGGATTGAACCGCAGTCCCTGCACCCGCCCAAGCTTTCCCAAGCAGGTGCTTTAGACCACTGAGCCATCCTGCCAGGCCCCTAGACAGTAATTTTTAAAACACAAGATGATCTTGGTAAGATCAATTGTTCTCCATTTCTGGAAGAAATGTAACAGAAATTCTGTAAAAAGTTTGTCACATCAAATATTAATGTATAAGATTAATAGAACTGCCTGACTTTAGGAGATGTCAGATACTGGAAGAATAAGAACTTCAAAATAAATGAATCCTGGGAGCACAAAAGCTAAAGTATATAATTAAGCTGAAAACTCAAGAGAAATTTGACTGTATGTGGAAAGAAAGAGAAAACATAAGGAGAGAAAAAGAAAAAGTATGTGAGAGCCAGAAATCGTAGTGTCTCCAGGATCTGAGGTGACAGATCATGGAAATACGGGGGAGAGGACAGGGCAATGAGGACTGTTAAACCAGATCATGTCAGCGCCTCCCTCAAAGATGTAGCTGACAGCGTGGGCCAGAGTTCCGGGGAGGCCACAATGGTCTCTGTACCTCAATTTTCAGTCCTCCTGACTTCTTCCCACACCTGTCTGTCTCTTCAACACTGGACTCAAACATTTAAAAGCCATTTCCCTGTTGTTCTACTTGCCGAGCTCCATGTGGAGAATGCTGCTCATTCAGAGAGCCCTGGCAAATTCCACCTTCTATACCTTTTACTCAAATTCTAACTTACTTGTGATTTGTTTTACTATGTATTTTTTAATTTAAAATAATGAGTCCCAGAACTCATAATTCCCTCTGCTGCTTTCCTACCATTGCTTCTTCTGTCTACCCATTCTACTAAATGTCAGCCTCCCCATCACTAGACTATCTGCACTCACATTATTATTGCCTCTTTTGTTCCCTGTTTTCCCCCTTGTGCCTAGAATAGTGCCAAGTACACAGTCAGTTGCCCCCACCCCAATTTTGTCAAATTAATCTACACAAAAAAGTGATTTTCTGTATCATTAGTAAAATTTAGAGTGCTAAGGTATCAGTTGCTTTTCCAAGTCATTTTGTTGTTTGGTAACTGGAGTCAAATTTTGCTTGTTTGTTGAGTATCTTCTATACTCAGTAATTGCTCTACCATGTTTCAATGGAGGCATTCTGCTTGTAAGACTTGATAGTTATCTATCTAGAATCATTTCAAGGCTGGTGCACTCAATGTCAGTTGAAAAAGAACAAAAGGTCTCTTCTTAGGAGCTCCAACAACACTTGGCTCTGCATCCTAAAAACTACATGAGCAAATACCCAGTAGCACAACCCCTAAGCAAATGGAGTCATTAAATTTGAATTGCTTTTTCAAGAAAAGAAAACTGAAGTCTTGAAAGGTTAAGTCACTTCCTCACAGTCAAGGGATAGCTAACGAAATGGACAGGAACTCATTCGTAAAAATGTACTCAACAGTTACAGAGTGGCCCACCCTTTCAACTTCTCATCATGTAGTGAGAAGTCTAGATTGGAAATGCTCAGTTGACGATGTTGAGAAAAAGATTTTCTTTTCTCCAACTTGTTTCTATCTCAAGTTTTATGAATGGTAGCTGCCTTATCAGCATTCAAGATTCTCTGTGTTATGATCACCAGCGAAAGCAACCCTGTAAAAAGTCTTTGTAACCATGTTCATGACCCGCTGTGCCTCATGGGGCCCGCTCGGTATTTGGACTTCACAGTCCCTGCTGAGAATGTAAGGGCAATGTACTCTACAAACTGAACTTTTTTTTTTTTTTTTTGGTAGAAGGATTGTCAAGCAACTCTCAAGAAATCAAATGCCATCAGCTTTCAGGGGCTAAACGTGTGTCACTTCTTTTAAAATAGTGAAGTCTACTGAAAGACTACATAGGTGTCATTTTAAGTAGAGAAGAAATAAGTCTGGAGTAGTTGTATTTTATTCTCAGAGGGAGGGACAGTAGCTAAAACACACACACACACACACATACACACACACACATACACACACACACACACACACACACACACACACACACATATTCCCTGGGCACCCAAACAGTCGTCTCCAATGTTATAGTGGCACATGGGAAGACACTTTGACAAAGACAGTCCATAAAATGAAGTTGCTCTAAGCCATAACAGCTAAATTGATTTTTTATACAATTTGAAATGCAACAGGGCATCAGTTTTCAAAATAGCACAAGCTGAAAAGGAAAGGGAGAAACACTGCAAACAGCAGAGATAAAGCAAAGAATAAAAGGCAATTATATTATCAAATTTCTTTGTGTTATTCCAGTTTAAATCTGAAGAACTCAGAGGGTCGAATTATGTTGCAATGCCCTGATCTACAAATCTAAGATTGTTCAGTTACAGACTCAGTGCTCACAGTTAGAACCTTGGGCATCTAGTAGATCTTTTAAAAATAAAACTTTTAACTATTTGAGCATTGTTTCCATAGCTCAAGCAGTTTTACTTAGTATTATTATATTTTCAAACAATATATCTCCCCTTTTCTGCAAATTGCAGAGCCATCTAAGCTGCATTGCTACATTATTTACCAAAATATCATTACAGTTACTGTACACACATGTTTTCCTTAGATATCCTTAATGAAACCAAATGACTTGCTCAGAGACATCTGAGCAAAAGTTCGGCAGGGGACGGGAGCAGCAGGACTTACCACTGCCCCCTCGCTTGTCCTTTGGGCAACTTCCCGCTGCAGTCGGGCCACAGCCAGCTTCTCCCTGGAGAAATAGAAGCCCATAATTAGTGGAGCACTGCCAGGGCAGAGGCCACACCACATGACCATGCAGCATTCTTGCATAGCCTCTGGAGGGACATCTCCCATCACTTAGCTCACTTCCTCCATGGGGCTTCCCATAAATATGTAAAGGAACTGGTCAGTAGTGCATTGTTTCCATCAAGTGTCATGAAAGAATTTTTTTTTTCCCTTGGATTTTATAGCCAAATAAATGTTGCTTGCTGAGTAAAAGCTTTGCTTGTAGTCCATTAAGATGCATCATTGGATGACAACATTTCTTTGGCTGAAATCAGTCTGTTGTCCTTTCTGTATCACCCATACATATATTTTTAATAACCTTTATCTATTTCACAGCTCTTTACTAATTCAGAATTCTAAAACATAAACAAAGATGGACTCGTACCACTCTTCACAAAGGAGCATCATCTGCAGGCTTGCTGCCTCATCCTTACACTGCACATTTTACCCATTTCCATATGAACCTGATACTTTCTTGTGTTTTATTGAGCCTTTTCTGCAGAGCACTGGGAATTAGAACTGCTAAGCAAAATAGTGGAGCCCCAGTGTGCATGGAACGGTTTTAGGATCAAGTTTTGTGTTTCCTTGGGCCAGTGTGATGGTTCAGCGGTCTGAAGCACCTGTTTAGGAAAGCTTAGGCAACCACAGGGACCAAGGTTCCATCCCTGGCACCACATGCTGTGCCAGTCCCACTCCCAGGGCAGGCTGAGCCAGCCGTAATAATAATAATAATAATAATAATAATAATAATAATAATAATGTTTTGTTTCCTTACTTCAAAGCTTAAAAAAAATCCTATATATCATTTTTTCATGATTTAGGTCCCAGGACAAAAAGGAGATTTAAAAATTAGATTATAGGGGCTGGGGAGATAGCTCCATGGTAGAAGTGCCCGGCTGGCAGGTGCAAGGTTGTGAGTTTGAACCCTGGTCCCGAAAAAAAAAAAAAAAATCAGATTATTTTAGTATTCTTTACTTAATAATAGGGTTTATTTTATATTCCTTAAAATTATAATACTGATTTCACTAATAATATATCCAATTTTCACCAAAATTAAGAATATCATTGTAAAGTGATAAATACATTTTAGGCAGTTTTAAGATTTTTTTACATAGTTATGGATAATATATAGTAAGGGACCTCTTACAGTAAGCCCAAATCTTACTTTTGGGAAGTGTCCCATGAACTCCCTCTGTCACTCTAAAGATATGAAATTGAGCGATATCACATCCGTTACTCTGCCCTCTGCACAGAATTAGTTACATGCAGACACAGAGGAAACTGCTCACTTCCCAACTAAGTGAGAGGATTGTTTCCACCTAATCACTCCAGTCTTTGAAACACTTCTGGCTGTCAAAGCCAATGAATGGGCTTTCATTGGGTTAAGGCTGAGAAGTATTCTACTAGGAAAAGCTTTCTCTGAAGAAAAGCCCCGACATTCCTGGACAATGGGAAACCAGAATGAGGAGAAGCTCCAGGGAACGTTTGGGGGTCTGGAGCAGCACCTGTGCACTGCATGCCTCATTGAAAAGGACCAACATACAACTAGGCAGAGCCATCCTGAGATATAAATCATCTGCTCCTCTTCAAGGACTCAAGGCAGTGGGTCCACAGGGAGTCCGACTCAAGCCCTTTGAGAAGATGTGAGGACAAATGGAAGTAGCAGAGTTGAAAGGGATGAATGACTTTCTATCCCATATGTAAATTAAATATAACCATTTATCTCCTCTTTCCCCATGAACCTTTAAAGTTGCAGTGAAGTTATAACAGTGGTGGTCATTTACAAAGAGAAAGAACACAGGAAAATATACTGTATATTGAAGGTGTTAGCTTTCTTGTCACTCAGATACAATGCCCAACAACTAACTCTTCAACTTAGGAGAAGAGAGGTCAAATTTGCTCCCAGTTTGAGTACATGATTGGCTGTATCTGCGACAGGGACATCACAACAGAAACAAAAAAGTTGTTTAGGTCAAAGCAATGGAGAAGCAGAGCAGGGACCAAAACCAGAGGACAAAGGGTGGGGTCAGACACCCCAAGGCCACTCCTCCACGACTCAACACCTATATGTATGCTCCACTAACCCACACAGTGGACCCCAAAACAAATGAAATTGAAACTCCACCCTAAACCACCACACACAGTACAGCAATTCTGTTCCAAAGCATAAACCCAATAGAAATAAAAATGCATTACCACCAAAAGATACAGGCTACAGTGCTCAGAGAAGCACTGTTTATAATAGACTTAAATCAGAAATGCATGTAGGCAGCAGCAACACAATAGACAAACTTCAGTACAGTCATGCCTGGCATGGTACACTGTGTTAAACAGGACAGACTATAGTCAACTGAAACAACAGCAGGAGCTAGGTATTGTGGAGTTCACCAGTGTTATGGTTTATGTCTAGTTGTTCCCCCAAAGCCTCATGGAGTCATTGGGCGGGGACTTCTAGAGTTTGAGACTTGATCCATGATCCCTGGGATTATGGGTTTTAGTACTGATGGGATTATGGGTGGAAGTACTTCTGGGATTATGGGTGTAGCCTAGGGCAGGAGCTAAGGTGGAGAGCCTGAATGTAATATAAAGAGAGACAGAGAGACAGACTGGAGCTCTAGCTGTTGCTGCTGCTCTGCT
>PVJA010001609.1:0-78700 GCA_004027025.1 Myocastor coypus | reverse complement strand
GCATTTTGTTGCTGTTCCGCCGCCATGAACTGGATGCTCTCTGCTCTGTTCCACTCAGCCTTGGGCCAGCTGAATGTGGACTGAAACCTCCACAAACTGTGAGCTAAAAAACCCTTTCCTTCCTTCATTTTGAGTGTTGGGTATTTGTTCCAGCAACGAGCAAAAAAGTAAGTAATACAACCAGTAATCTCAGCACTCTGGAAAGCTGAGACAGAAGGATTTCCAAGTTCAGACTCAGCCTGGACAACTTAGAGACCATGTTTTAAAATTAAAAACAGAAACGAAAAGGGCTGGCGAGGTAGCTCAGTGGGAAAACATGGAATTCAAATGCCATTACCATAAATTCAATATATATATAAAATTAAAACTCCTAACTAGTTTGATTAGAAAAAAAAAACTGACAATCAAACTGGAAGAGATAAAACTGCCTATTCAGAGGACATAAGATGTGTCCAGGGTGGTATGGCCATAGACTTAACTGCATATTCAGAGTTGACAATTTTCTAAATAAAAATGCTGAGTAACTTTAAAAGCAACTATACAGGGACTGGCAAGATAGCTCAGTAGTCTAAAGTGCCTGATTAGGCAAGCTTAGCCAAGTGCAGGGACCCTGTCCAGTACGCAGCACCACATGCTACACCAGCCCTGCCCCTAGAGCAGGCTGAGCAGGCCACAAAAAAAAAAAAAAAAAAAAAAAAAAAAAAAAAAAAAAAAAAAAAAAAAAAAAAAAAAAAAAAAAAAAAAAAAAAAAAAAAAAAAAAAAAAAAAAACAATATATATATATATATATATATATATATATATATATATAATTAATAGGCTGATTTAACAGTCACATCACAGAAGCCAGCTGTTTAATTTGAAAATCAAATTCATATTTCTGTACTAGCACAAATCAACTGGAAAATGCAATTTAAAAATATTGATTGATAACAGCATCAAAAAGCAAAATATCTACAGAATAAACAAAAAAAAAAAAAAAAGAGCTTGCAAGACTGCTATACTGCAAAAGAAAATGCTGCTCAGAAGACTAAATACAGACAAATACGTGGAGAAGACAATATATCACATTCAGGCTTAGAGGGCTTAATAATATTCCATTTTCGAGTTCATCTGTAACTTCTTTCTCACTAGGTCATATCCCTTCACCTCAGCACACAAAGAGAAAGACTAGTAGATACAAGCAATTCCACACAGAAGAGCAAAAGGAACTCACTTGTCTTTCTTTTCATAAGAAGAAGCCCTTGTACCACAGCTAGGTAGGAATCCAAACGACAACAAAACCTGACTAGAGTGAGTGGGTGGAAAGTGCCAAAGGATGGCTCTGCGGAAGGAACCAAAGCTGAATCAAAGAAGCTACCTTTCAGTCTATAAATATGGAGTGAAGTTTTGAGTTCTAGGACAAAGTTTATTAAGCATCAGAAATTGGAACACAAAACAGGCTAATGACAGAATGTGGAAAATATTAATTCTAGGAAAAGCCAGAGCTATTTTAGGTATACAAGGCTACAGTCAAGATAGAGTATTTTCTCATTTTAATTAAATCATACTTTAATTTAAAATTAGACAAAATGGGAAGTTGGGAAGTATGGAGAAATAAGTGACACATAGGAACACTAGATCTGATTTTCCATAGAAGGGAAACAACATGTGATTTCTAAAAGTAACCAATGTAGAAGCAGGAGTATATTACTTAAATAAAAGGATGAGAACTCAGAAAACAGCTAAAATAATGGAAAGCAGTTGTGTCAAAATAATAAATCCTAAAAGTAGGAAGGGCACACCTCTTATAAATCTTATCTTTGTATGTAATTTCCTAAGTATGCATGTGTGTTGCTCATCATAAATAGCCCTAAAACTGTACGTTCTTAACGCAGGTTGTCATGGACTGCAACTGTAGGTCGGTGGCTGAACGCCTGTCTAGGATGCTTAATTCCCAGTACTACAAAAATAAATAACTAATCACCTCACTGCAACTGTCATAAAAATGCTATCATAATGTATTACAAGAAAGGACAGCTTTGTCACAAATTGGAGATTCAGTACCAAGTAATTAAAATGATCATGAGAAGAACTTGTTGAAAAGTTCTGGTTAATAAAGAAAAAGTACAATCTAAAAGGCCTTCTAGAAGATGTTATGAAGTCCCTGCTGTAAGCACTTTAACATTTTACACAAATAATTTAAATATGTGATTTAATTTACATTTGAAAATGAAGTATAGCATACACAGAAAAATGAAAAACCTTAAGTACCCAGCAAGATGTACCTGTTCATAATGATTCCTTCAAACCAGCTTGTGGGGAGAGGCACAAAAGCTTTTTAAAGCTCAGTTCAAAGTGATGAGAAGCACAATTTCCATGAGTACCAGCTAAATATCTGAATAAATCTCAACAATGTGAATCTATTTGTAAAAGCTATTAGTGAGGGAATAATAAAACGGCAGTTCTCAAACACTTGTACCATGGTACCTCTGTATAGCAAAGACCTAAGGGTACCAAAGGGCTTTTGTTTTTGAAAATTAATATTTAAGAAAATTCTCAGTTAAGTAAAATATAATAAACCCATACTGACATTACAAAACAGATCTATTTAAAAAAAAAAAATCCAACATCACAAAGAAGTAAACTGCATAGAAGTGACAATGCTTTAGACCTGTTCACATATCTTCAATGTGGGGGTCCATAGATGGCAGATATAGTCTCCTATGACTACATGTCATGTAGCTCCTCAAAAACCGTACATGAAAGAAAATGCCTTCAAAAAGGCAAATATCTTAGTTATTATGAAAATAATTTTGATCTTACAGATACATTAAGACTCTTGGGGCCACCATAGGTCCCAGGAGGACACTAAGGGAACATTAACTAGAAGATAGGTATAGAACTAGGCATAGAAGAATGTTCTGGAAAATTGCCTTGGGTCATCATTCTTGATTGTTAAATCTTCAGAGGATATTTTAATATATATGCTAATGGCATGTTAATTTTTCTCAAGACTGGTCTAACATCAAAGAGACACTTCTAGGAACAGAGCAAGAGTTTATCTGATCATGATCATTCCACTAAATGATAAGAGACTTAAAAATAGCATACGGGTTAAGAACATTACTATTTTATGCTCAAAAAAGATGACCTTCATATCAACTAGAAGACTTTCACTGTATAGGTACTTGTCAAATCATATTAAATTAAATTTCGAAGAAAACCTAAATGGTATCAGCTATCACATAGTACTTAAAAAAGAAAATATTAATAACGTATGACCTTCTGTGGGAAGCCCACTCATTATATTGTTAGGAATTCAATAAAGAATGAAGGGATCAGCATGACAGAGCGCTGGGGGGGGGGGGCTGCGCATTGGCTATCTGATTTGGTGAAAAGTATATGGAAACTAGAAACATCCATTTTAGTTTTGATCTAAGCAGAAAATAGAGACAAAGCCCTTTTCAGCCACTATTGAAATAGGTGAGACAAACAGGTGAATTTCAGAGTAATGTCAGCCACAGGGCAACTCCCACCCAGCCCCATGCCTGGGCCCTCATGTACAAGTTGGAAACCTGCTTAAGTTTGGACAATTGGGACCACCCCAACACAGTACCTAGGTGGGAATGATATAGGAGAAGTGGAACTCCGAGCCTTTGAGATTTCAATTGTGAATTAGTGCTCTTACAACATTGAGGAATGAAGTTATGAACCAAAGGAAAAGTCAGGAGGCTTACTGGAGATAGAGTACAGCTCCTGAATTTCCTCAAGGGATCCTGGCCACCAAGGTCCTTTGTCAGGGGTAATTTATACAGCAAAATCAAAATTTGGGTGCACAGTGACAATGTAGGCACAAAGTGGGTCAAGCTATAGTCAACCCATAGCATTAGAAGGACAGTTGCTTAGCTAATATTGATCCAGTAAGGAAATGAGTCACACAGGAAGAATGTAGGCAACTAGGGCCTGGCTAAACTGGCCTGGAATGAGGCTGTGACCTATTCATTACAAAGCCCCAGGATACATGCACTAAGCAGTTTGCAAAGCCTTGCACATGGCTGCTAGTGAGAACTCTAGCAGGCTTTTGACAAGAGAGCCTGATGTCACCCTCAGCTGTGGGAGGTACAAGGAGGACTCTCCATTGGAAGCTGTTTGCCACTTCCTCCTCTCCTGCAGGGTAGTCCGCTATCACCCTGTAGCATGCACTTACTTTCCTACATTTGCTTGGCTCAAACTTGCTCTGCAATGCCTATTTTCCTATCTTTAATATACGTAAAATCCTGTCACCATTTGTGCTTGTCATGACCAATCCTTTGCTCAGGATAGAAAGAACCTAACAACCACCTGGAGAAAGCCACCCCAACACCCCAAAACATGGTGACAGCAAGATATAGGCAAAGAACAAAGGCACTTTTAGGAAAGGAGGGGAGTACAGATGCCTGGATATTCTGATTACGCACCTAAGCATCTGATGTCTAGCTGGCTTGCTGGACCAGGTGGTGCTAATTACATTACAATGTCAAATTGCTGTTTGTGTCTAAGAAAGGGAGGCATGCCAGCCTGACTATTGCTTTTCTGGCCCGAGGTGGGACTCTCTTTAGATTTGCTCCCAGCCATAATTCTGATGTCTCTATTTTTTTGTGTTGACATCCTTTAGGGCCCAATTCTCTTTGATCAAATCTTAATTTCTATCTAACTTAGTTCTCTATAATAGTAAAGGACAGGATATTCAAGGATAATAAATGCAACTGTCTTTTTGGCACTGTAAGTTCTATAGTTGTTTGAAATTATTTGTGTAAGAAATACAGCATGTATCAGCATCAAGTAGGAACTCCTAGTGGCTCCTTAAGAGGAACACAGGCAAAGCTAGGCATAGCTAAGTGGCATATAACAGGGACACTTCAACTCTGATACTTTATGAAAACTTTTCTGGATCCTATTCCTGTTAGAAAGAGGGTTTCAAGGTGCGAGCAAAAAAGGATTCTTACTTTAGCTTCAGTGATTTTGATAATTCTAAATATTTTAAATCCTTGACAGTTTGTATGTTCATTTTTTTTTTGCACTTTAAATACGAATATTTTATTTTTACATGAAAAAAATAATTTATTTATTTATTTATTTATTTAGCAGTACCAGTGATGGAACTCCTGACCCGGAGTTTGCCAGGCTAGCACTTATTCCACTGAGCTATCTCCCTGGCCCTACATAAAAAGTATGATCCTTTATTAAAACTAAGTAAATGATAAAGAGGTTAAATAGATGTTATGAAAAAATAGTTAGAATTTCCAGAAGTTAATTCTTTCAGGATCAAATTATGAATTCAATCAAGATATCAAAGAATAAATGGCTCTGTCTTTTTAACAATTGCCCCAAACACCCTTGGGTTTAATTACCCCTAACAAACTGTCTTCAAAATCTCCACCCTCCTAATATATGTGTGAAACCAAGTGGGACCAGCATCTTTCTCATGCAAATTGAAGGTCCCTATAAACAGCTTGTGTAAAAAAAAATAAATAAATAAACAAAGAATCCTTCACTTACAAGCTACCCGAAGTAAATTCAATGTGCTCACATCCACATATACTTTTGCTCCCATCTGAACGACTTGGTTCATTTGTTGGAAACAACAGCTTTTTTGCAATGCATCACTATTTTGCTCTATATTGTGAGAAAACCAGCGTCTCATTAAGCAAGAGGGTAGTGGCTTTATGATTACAAAACAAATCAGCTGGGATATTTTATCGAACGCTTTAGGTCCTTATTTAAGAACAAGGATAAAGAAGAGTACAAAGAAGATAGATGAAACAAAGGAGACCACAACACTTCTATTTCAGTTAAATCCAAAGAAAACTCCTCTATAAAAAGGATGAAAACAGACCAACTCTTCTTATCCAGTTTTATATTCTTATGGCAAATTAGTGTTGGGTTTCCCAAGTATTTCAGAATAGTCCTAATCAACCCCAGCTCAAAATAATAAACAAGTGTTCTTTTTGCATGCACCACAGAGCTTCGTTATGCTATTGACATGTTCTCAAAGCCAGTTCATAATAGAATACCTGCAAGGCTTGCATGTTGACCAAACTTTCTCCAAGGGGAATGCACCTGGTAAGGTAGGACACATCCCGTGTGACATATTCAAACAGATCAGACTGATAAGAGACCAACGGACTCTCCTGGCCCTCCGATAGGGAACCAAGGACTGTCACCCATTGAGAACAGGGAGAATGGAGCTGCCTTGGAGGCAATTGGTATCCCTGGGAGACTGTCCTAAAGGAAGCACAGCAAGGGCACTGAAGAACCGTTTCTAGCTCACTTAGGTGTCCTCAGCCCAAACTGCTGTGCCCAGGCAGCATGTGTGCAGAATGTCAGATCACAGAATGTCAGACTTAGCAGCGGCTGAGTCTCCCAGCAAGCATGTGCATTGCACGTTGTTTTGATCAAGCAACAGTTAATGTGTGTCATGTTTACTTCATTTTTCTAGAAAAAGTAAGTGGAACTGAATGCACTTGTATACATATTTTAAAAAAAAGAAATTTTCTAGGCATTAAAAAAATCCAAATTCAACTTCCTTTAATGTGGTAAAGACATGATGGTATTACAGGATCCTTTAATGCACCCCCTCATAATTTTAAGTTTTTGGTAGTTTTAGTGTTAACGTTCCTCTATTCCAAATTATTTAAAACTTAGGAGTGTATGTAAATAATATACACAATATTTTAACATATTTAGAATATTCTACTAGCTCAAACTATGGAATCCAATGAATGTGAAAATTCAATGTATTCAGCAAAGACTCACATGAGTTTATCATGGCTCTAGACAACTATTGGCTCAGGAAAAAAAAATAAGTCAGTCCCAATCTGAGCAAATGCAGTGCCTGTGGACAGAGAGCCAGCCTGAGATGTACTAGTGCATCAGCACAGATGAGCTGTGCTCAAAGCTGGGTTTAAAAACAAATGTTAGTGGGGCTGGCGAGATAGCTCAGTGGTCTAAAGCACCTGCTTTGACAAGGTTAGCCAACTACAGATTTTTAGTTACTAAGATGTCTGGGGCTTTCACCTATAATCTTTCTGACACAGTCTCTAAAAGGGCAGGGATTAAAGTATAGGGCCAGTGCGATAGCTCAGTGAACTAAATGCCAGCTTTGGCAAGCACTGAGGCCCGTGCTGATCTTGGTCCCGCATGCCACACCAGCCCCACCTCCCGGGGGCTCACTGAGCTGGCGACCAAGTCTGGGCATGGCGGCACACACCTGTCATCCCAGCACTGGAAGTCTGAAAACAAGAGGATCACCGCACTTTCGAGATGCATAATGAGATCCTACAGCAAATACATGAATGGAAAAAATGTAAAAGAAATAAAGTATAGGCCAACAGCACTTCTTTGAGAGGTATTTGGCCAACATTTCTTGGCCAACATTTCCAACAACAAAGAGAGTCATAATAGCCAATATTTACTGGGTAGTTCCTATGACAGGCCCTACCCTAAATACATTACATGACATATTAAATCTCCAACAATCCTATCCGCTAAATACTGCCATTATTTTCCATGATACTTAGCAATACTTGTCAAGTATTTTGCATTTAGTATCTTCTCACACATTGTAAAACAGAGAGCCTTTGTTGTTGAGGGTAATACCAACACCTCACATATTCATAGTTAAAACTGAAGCTTTAGAAGTATGTATTATTTATTTAAAATAACAATAACAATTCTCTTACAAGTTAGCATAAATGTAGCTATGAAATAGGACTGTTAATTTCAAAACAAAATAGAGAAAAATAAGTGCCATTGTTTCCTAGTTTTGCAAACATCTTTAATGACTGATTAACAAAAATGAGACATCTGCGTTCTCATATTTGTTTTTACATTGAATATTACAGTCATATAGGGCAACTTCTAGCAAATGACTGTATTCTTGTGAAAAAATGAGTTTAAAAAATCAAATAACATCCTAATATTTTTATAAAAATAGTTTTGACCTTTCAGATCCCCAGAAAGGTCACAGTGGCCCCAGAGGCCTCTAGTCCTCCAGCAAAGTTTGAACATTGCTAATGCCCAAATACCTGCCTTCTGTGGAAAATGCTGGCTGGTGGCATAGGCTAGGAAACATCCCTATCATCCCAGTGCTCAAAAATTTGAATATGAATATGGACTTTGAGGGTTTACAAAATTTGTAAAATAGCAACAAATACACATTTATTTACAATCATTTGCTAGAACCTGGACCTTCATACCTACCATTGCCTGTTACAACTGTTGTTACTCCCAAGAAGATAACCACAAAGAAAGGATTGATTGAGGTATTTAGGGATACAGAAACCTGACCCATTTAATATGAACCAATGAAGAGACTAACTTAAAACACTGAACACATCTGCACAGAAAACAAGTATAAACCAAACTCCCAGTATAAAACTTCTAGGCATAAGCACAGTTGTCTCAGTGCATATTCACCTCCTTTTCCCCCACAAAGATAGCACCAAATGCCTCGAGGAAATTACATAGATGACTATTCTCATGCATGCCTTGGGGCAGAGTAATACATTAAAATTGTGGAGAGGAAATTCAATTAATCATCAGCATTCCCCATTTCTAGTGGGCCACAAGAATAGAAGCCAAGTGGCACTCTGGTCCATGTGCAGGGGGAACAGGTTTGTTTCCCGGAGCAGGGCCAGGACTATTCTCTCCACACACAGAGGCGTCCTGGGGAGTCACCCGCTGCTGTGGCTGTGATAATGCAGAACGCCAGGTGCACCTGTCGCATGGGCAGATGGGGAGACCGGTGGCAGCAGTCCCTGAATCATGGCTAAATTAATTAGCCTTTCCAAAGCACATTATTTAATTACTCATCCCTTCAATTTCTCAGTATGAGGACAGAATTTAGACAAACTCTAGAGCCACAACACAGGGGAAGATATTTATGTCCTTTCTCTAACTCTTAGATGCCCCACAACTTTGGAACACCAGGTATCACTAATCATTACAGGCTTTGGGAGACATTTTTGTAGCAACCATCACATACAATAGTAAGTTGAGAGTGCATCCTAAATTTACTAATTTTTACAGGATCTTTCACAACAGTAAAGAGGATAAATGTTCAGCAGGAATCTCAACAGGCTTGCCTTTCAAAAATGTACTTCTCCAAATCTTAATCCTATAGATGTATTCTACAATCTGTTCTCCCATTCTCAAGAGCAGAAATGATGCATTTTCATGTAATGATTCATTCACACCACCATTCATGTAATCTACTATTCATGTGATCTTCTATGTTACAATTGCAATCTCCAAGCTGGGACGGTATGAGTTTGTACATGCAGAACTTAAAACACATCCTTGATTAATGAATCAAAGATCACACTTCAGAGCAAAGATGATCTCAATGACTGAGCTGAGATTACAAACTGCTTTTGTCTGTGTGTAATATTAGAAGTTAGTACCATGCCAAGAGCTGACCAAAATGTGCTAGTTAAGATCATACAAAAAACTTACAAACACTAAGTTGTATATGCAGTATTGTGTACATTTTAGATAATCGTGTACTACCATTAGCTATAAAGTCAATGAAGGGGGTCAGCAAGATAGAGCAGCAGACCAAAGCACCTACATAGGCAAGGTTGGACAAGCTCAGGGACTGCCACTCCATCCCGGACACCACAGGCTGAGCCAGCTGACCATAGAGTCAAGGCATAGTGGCTCTCACCTGTAATCCCAGCACTGGAGAGGCTGAGAGCAGGAAGATCACCACGATGATGTAGTGAGACATTGTAACAACCAAGTATATTTTTTTAAAAAAGAAAAAAAGTCAATGAAGAAATGAACTTGTCTGGGTTTTCTCATTCTTCTCTCTAACATTTAGAATTGGTAGCTTTAACTAACACATGATTTCATCCTGCATTTGTTTTAGAGAAAGCCTGGACTTACAATGTCAATTTAAAACAAGCCATTTTTTTTTTCTTCCTTTCTTTCTCTGGAGGTGAATGACATCAACGCTCTCCTACCTAATGTGTCTGTAAAATACTTATTAGAACAAAAACTCCTTTAACTTCAATACAGTTACAAGAATTGCTAGTCTTATCTCCTGCAATAACTTCTAGGCTGTAAAGTCAGTTCAAGGACTTACAAAAAGGGTTTCCTGGAGATATATAATTTTATGAAGCACTACTCAGTTTCTCAGAGTAAATTTTTACTTCTGAGAAAACTAGGTTTCTTAAGAATGCCTTATGTTTCCATGTTATACAATAAACTTGGAATTTCTGAAGTTTTATGAACCTCGTGTATTTCTTCTTATACTATTAAAATTTTCACCCAAATAAACTTAGCTCTGTGGTATGTCTGACAATTAATTAAACTTTCATGAATAGAATTATTTTCTACTGCATCAAATAATCCTTGATCAGTTTTGGTAATACTCGAAGTTCATAGGCTACATGCCACTTAATTTTGAAGATAGTTCTTAAGGAAAGGAAAACACATGCTAACTGTATCAGAACATGTGAACATAGTCCCTATATGACAACTAATTCAGTTTTCCATGGCTTTCAATTATCAATGGCCTTGATATCTGATTCTGTGTCTATTTTGAGGACCGCGTCAGGATAGTATCTGTAGAGAGACTTAACCTATCTGTCTAGGCTTTCAAAAAGGAGACTGTTGGGACTCCTCAAAAGAAACGGTTGAGAGGTGTATTGAGAAAAGCCCTAGGGAACAGCACCAAGTTTATACTCTAAAATCCTTTTCTGTATACCATGTATCAAACAAACTAGGGTGAATTCTCAGCCATTCATGTATGCAAATACTCCTATATCTGAAATACTTAGGATCCAAAGAGTTCTGGATAATGGATACCAACTTAATACATATATGCAACTTACTGATGTATAATTGGTATCTCAAGCAAAATCTACTACAGTATCACCCAAACAGTGTTTATTATTAACAAGGAGACTCAAGAAAGTCTTTTTATACTGGCCAAATAGATAATTTTATTTTATTTTATTTTATTTATTTATTTATTTATTTATTTATTTATTTATTTATTTATTTTTTTTGTCTTTTTGAGACGGGGTCTTGATATGCAGTTGAGGCTGGCCTTGAGCTCACTTTTGTAGCCCAGGCTGGTCTCGAACCTGCACCAGTCCTCCTATCTCAGCCTCCCGAGTGCTAGGATTACAGGCGTGAGCCACCACGCCCGGCTAAAATAGATAATTTTACTAAAATAGGATTATAAGCTACCTACCTCAAAACTTGATATTTTAAATTTAAGGAACTGCTTTTACATAACATTTGTCAGCAGAGGTCAACAGGAGTAGAAGACTACCTGAAATAATTCAAGTGACATATTTCATAGCCCAACCACCACAGGTACACGTATTAGCCAACAGAGACCTGTGCAGTTCTTTCATCATGCTATTATTTTTAAAAGTCTACTGTGGTATCCAGTATATAAGATAAGATGCTACTTTAGTATTCCAAAGGAAAAAAATACTGATTTTGTCTCCCACAGTAGGGATGGTTTTGTACCCTATGTGTACACTATGTGGCTGTCCCCATGTGGTTGTGCCATACAAAGGTGGATGTTGGTTATTTGTGTGGAAAAGGAATCAGTGACCTGTGGCCTCCAAATCAATCTGTCTAGAGATAATGTCCACACCAGGCCTTTGTTAACTCAGTTCCCTTCCCAAATCAGCCATTATTAACACTATAAATTTAATAACTTCCATAAATCATCACTTAATAGATTTGCCTTACATATTCAATAAGAACTATTTTTGATGGTTTGGTCATCTGCCAACTTATTTTTAAGACTCCTTCACCTACCAGAACCAAGTTCATTTTCCTTCCCAAGTTTATTTTACCCTTGAGCTTGTCTTGTTCATTTTATTTATTTATTTGTTTATTTATTTATTTATTTATTTAGGTTATGTTCTTATTTTCCATATAGACCACATGAGGTGGGTTTCTCCTGGTCACAGGTATCACAAACACATATGGCTACAGTAAAAAATGTGAGGCATTTCTTTGAATGTGTTGTCATATTTCTGAAGGAACTGGGCCATCAAAACCCAAGGAGAGGCTGGTGCTTCTGCAGGAGGCATGCATAGTCCTCTTCTCTATATGCTTCTTGATGCCCTAGGTGAGCTCTGAGCCTTCTGCCCCCTCAACAGTTCCACATCTTATGTTCCCAAGAATAAGACCTTGATTGATAGTTTGCATGAGATCCACATACTGCATGGAAGCACTTTGGCCTGGGAGATAAGGTCACTATTACGGATTGTGTCTAGTTGTCCTCCCAAAGCCTCATGGGGCAGGGACTTCTAGAGTTTGAGACTAACTCATGATCCACTGGGATTATGTGTCTTAGTACAGCTGGGATCATAGATCTTAGTACTACTGGGATTGTGAGTGTGGTCTGAAGCAGATATCCTGAGGCAGAGAGCCTGAATGTAATATAAGAGAGACAGAGAGACAGACCCTCTCTCTGTTGCTCTCTATTGCCCTGGTTGGTCAGTTGCCTCTGTCATCATTTGTTGCTATTACACCGCCATGAACTGCTGCTCTCTGTTCTGTTCCACTCAGCCTTGGGCCAGCCAAGTATGGACTGAAACCTCCAATAACTGTGAGCTAAATAAACCTTTCCTTTCTTCATTTTGGGTGTCAAGTGTTTGTCCCAGCAACGAGAGAAGAGTAACTGAGACAGTCACTTAGCACTGTATTAAAAACTCTCATCTCACTGACGGCTGGGAGAATGTTCTGAGAGAAACAACCGCTGCCCTTTCTTTGAAACTATTTTTGTATGCTTCTTTGGACCAATAGCAAAACTGAACTAATTTTTAGCTCAATAATCTTTGCAGGCATTGTAATTGGTTTAATTTGGCTGGAGGTTTCTAGTTTAAATATATAACTGGCATGAACCCCTTCTCTTGCTTTCCTCTTGCCATAGTGACTTCAAGACTTACTGATCACCTTCCTATTGCTCTACAACACATAGCAAGCAACTGATATGCTTCTTTCTGTTTCTTTTCTCACTACTTGCAAGTCAGAATATTTAATTTATTTTTTTTATTTTTTATTTTTTTATTTTTTTAATTTTAATTTTAATTTTTTTTTTTTTTTTTTTTTTTTTTTTTTTTTTTTTTTTTTTTTTTTTTTTTTTTTTTTTGCCTTTTTGAGACAGGGTTTCACTATGCAGTTGAGGCTGGCCTTGAGCTCACTTTTGTAGCCCAGGCTGGTCTCAAACTCACACCGATCCTCCTGCCTCAGCCTCCCGAGTGCTGGGATTACAGGCATGTACCACCACGCCCAGCAGAATATTTAATTTATACTGAGTTGTCGCTTCTGAGCTGCTGTGCCCAGGCTCCCAAGCATGTGTAGTGTTCCTGCTCCAAAGCCACTCTCAGGACATGGGGCCAACAGATACTCTCTCTTCTACCTCTGACCTTCCCAGTCTTCAAAATACCAATAGTAGAATTTGAAAAGATATAGGAACTTTTCAAAGAATCTAAAGAAAAACTAAATTTTGTATTTTCCATATCCTTCATTAATAATCTAGTTGTGACCCAATGTGTATAATGTTTAGTTAATATCTTAGCTCTCACATAGTGTAAAAATAAAAATTTCTCAATAATGAGAATCTTTGGAGGAAAAAAATGAAACTAAAAGACAGATGAAGACCTTAATATCTAAGAGATGAAAAATGAACATGTGAAATTATGTAATACAGACTGCATAGCCCTTTTCTGAAAGTTATGGGGCCAGTGATATTTCAAATCTTAGATTTATCCATATTTTTTATTTTAGAATTAGAACAGAAAAATTTGTAAGTGATATAGAATTTCTTTTAACAAAGTAATATGAATTTCACAGTATTTGTTGTTCTACATAGTGTTGTCTTCCAACTGGTTATTCATATTAACATATATATATATGCTTGTAAATTTAGAAGAAGAATAAAAGAAATATATGAGAAATTAAAAAGAAAAAAGTATGAATAATTGAAAAAAGGAGACAAAATGAAGTAGGTATACATACTGGGAAAATGGAAAGAATTTATTCAAAAGGAAAGAGTTACTGAACTGAAAAAAGATAGGAAAAGGAGTGGGGGAAAGAGGTTTACCTGTGTATGTAAGCAGGATGGTCTGGACAACTGTACTGTGCATTGTCATTGATTCGTGGAAAGGAGCAGAGTTTTATTTTAAACAGATGCATGGACTGTAGTAGTTGAGCATCCCTAATCTGAAGATACAGCTGGGACATTCTTAAACTTTGTAATTTTTTGCAATTCAGATTTCTGAAGTAGGACAATTTGCACACATATGTTATAGCAGCAAAATTTGCAGGAGATTTTTGTAACAATCTCAGATAACTGTCTAGAATCCTTTCTGTTGAAGTAAAGTGATTAAGAATACAGGAGAGCAGCAGTGTGCGAACATGAGCAGCAGTTGTTGGAGAATAACAGCAGCACAACAACCAGGGAAAGCAACACTTGTCAAGACAGGTTATTGTAAACTTTTTGTTTATTTACAAATACATCTAGGCATTGATGATTATCACCTATTTCAGAGAAAGGGAGGAAGGCAGGGGAGAGGTGGGAAGGAGGAAGGAGGGAGGGGGGGACCAAGAAAGGAGGGCACCTTTGTATCTCAGAAGAAAAAGGGAAAGGCAAGTAAGGAGTGCTTCTGACAAACAGCCAATAAGATGTCACTCTCCGAAGGCTTCTAGATGCCCTTCTTTCCTGATGGCTGAAGTGGTGAGTGGCAGTCTTTTCATACATTTGGGTACATTTAAGACAGAGGGGAGCAAGAATGATAATGGATACTCACAGTGACTATATTCCTAGTACTTCACAGGTAGGTGTTAACTCACTTAAACCTTACCCCAAACTTGAGTCATGTGCTCTCATTATCACCATTTCATGGATAACAAAAGCTAAGATACAGAGACAAGGGCTTCCTCAAGGTCACAAAGTTGTTGGATGTCAGAATTTAGACAAGGCACCTTGGCTCCACAACCTCATTTTTAACTTAAAGCTATGTGTTAATGTGATTCTTGCTTGAGTTAGGACTTTGACACAATGTTTAGCTGCTCAAGTAATACCAACACTGAAAAATATACATAGAAATTTCATAGGAAGCTCTCAACATCCATTTTAATTCTCCCTTCAGAAGAGAAGAACAGTTTTGGTGAACACGATTCTGGAGCCATCCAGTGTGAGCCCAGAATCTAAGCCATTCCCTTACCAGCTCACTGACCTGGGAAAGGTCACCTACCCTGTGTTAGTAGTGGGTAGCCATATATATATATATATATATATATATATATATATATATATATGCTTGTACACACAGACATGTACACACACACACACACACACACACACACACACCGGCAAGTGATTGTATTTCCCCATGCACTGATATCAGACTTGACCATTGACTAGCTTTAATCAATGAAACATGAATAGGAGAATTCTGTAAATTCTGTATAAAAACCCTAGGAGTCAAGAAAAGTTATGCATGTTCTCTCCTCTCAATATAATTAGTAGTTATCAGGGAGGCTGGCCTGGAACCCACAGTGAGGATAGCTTGGCACAAAGCAGAGAACCCACCATGACACAGAGAGCCCTATTTGGTAAAGTGGAAGAGTGCATAGCAAATCACCTTGACAATTGATGTTCCCCACACTTGTCTAAAGTGGATTCTACTGAAGAACAGTGCATATGTGTTCAAATAGCAGATAGTGAGACAAACAATACTCACCAGAAAGATTTTTTGAAGCTGCATAAAAACAAGCTTAGAAATCACAATAACTATAGCAGCAGCCCCAAGAGATTTCAGACACTTATACTCTTATTTTAGGAAAGAGGAAATGGAGGTGATTGCTTGTTTTCCTGAGAAAAATACAAGTGAAAATCGTACACTATTGATTAGGACAAAGCCATCATCTCTAGAGTCAAACTATTTCCGGAGTTGGTTGCTTTTCAAAAGTAGAATATAAGAAAACATGAAAAATAACTAATTGTCATGTTAAATAACCAATATGCAAGTTCATTCTACTATTACTTAACTTCTTATGGATTTATTCTGGCCCATAAATTCACATTTGAAGCTAGTTTGTAGGGCTGGGTCAATATTAGAGCTTATCTGAACTAAGGTAGAAAATGTACAGCAAGTTATTTGTTCTATGAGAAAGCATTATTAGTCTTTCTCTTGGGGTCTGTATACTCAATACATATCTGCTCTGAAAAACAGTGATTAGCATGGTTATCAGAGCTAACAATCTTTAGAAAGAAAAAAAAAAATCATACTGAAATGTACCTATGGCTGTTTTCGCCTCCTCCTCATGACAAAACCAAAAGTACTTCTAGCATTTTTCACTTGAATTACGTCTGAAAAATTTTAATGAACCACACAGTAGTAAGAGTTATATATAGCAAATGGAAGATGTAAGTGGCTAAGAATTTTGTTCTCTTTAATTTTATTTTAGTCATTTTCCTAACCCTAGAAGAATGATGTCTCCTAAACCATTGTATGGCTTCTAGAAAAAATCATTTCCTCTGTAATTGTGTAGTCCACCAAAGAAAAGAACACACACTTCAGCAATTCATCACAATAATAAATGTCTAGAAGCCAGTGCCCACCACTTTGAGTACTTCTTGTAATTTCAGAGGACAAAGGGAAATTGTACTAATCCCAGGATGTCTCAATAAATGTAGTTTTAAAATACTTCTATAAGTTTTTTTTTCTGATGCACACATGTTTATGGCAAGCTCTATATGTAAAGAAAAAAATATATGTGTGTGTATATATATATATATATATATATATATATATATATATATGCACATACACGTATCTGTTAGTGGATAGTGATGAAAATGAGGTTTGTATGTATGTAGCTTATGTTATTCTAGAACACAAAAGCCTTGCTCTCTCTGCTTTTTGGATAAGTTCTCAAGACTATAAGAAAAAAAGAGAAAGCAAACATGAAGAAAAGGATTCTGCAGACATCTAAGTATAAGGAAGGCACAGTACTCAAAACTCATCCTAAAGAACATGTTATAGATGCAAATTCCATTACAGGAAGACACTACTATAGTTCTGCTTTAGAAAAAAGTTTAATCCAGTTTATTAAAAAAGGTTTACACTTACTAACAAAGTTGGAAATGGAAATACATTCAAAATCAAAATGTCTAGAAATGTCGTACTTAGTCCAGAAGGAAAGAGAACTCAGCAACAAGCAATCTCTGGCAAATGGAGAATCTGTAGCCACAATACAATGCGAGTGCTCTGTGTGCCATCTTGATAAATTAAAGAAAAAGAAACACTGTCACAAAAAGAAGGAATTTCCAAACAGTGCCCAGAAAAAAACGGATAAGAAAGTTTTAAGAGAATGTAGCATTGATTAAAGGCAAGGAAAAATAACAAGATAGCAGCTCTATCTAGCAAGCCCCCCACTGCACATGTCTATTGTATTGTTTCCCTTGGCACTGACTGCAAGAGAGCTTCATCTTATGTCTAATAATACCACTATTTATGGAATAGAAGAAAAACATCCTGATAAGAATATACCTCAATAGCAAAAGTCTCCTTCTATATAATCTGAGCACACAGATGAAAAAGAAGTTTTTTTTTTTTTTTTTTAAAGCAATAACAATGACAAAGCAACCAGTGAACAAGATAAGCTCCTGAAGAAGGAGCTACACCGTCTCTATTCAGGCCAACAGCCTCTCTCTTCTTCCAGCCCAAGAATGGCTAGCTGCTGCCCACCAGCAAGCCTGCTGTGCTATCAAAGTTGGCCCAGGCTAATACGTGGCTGCATGAGGAAAATGCTGGAGGACAGAAGCTGAGAGAGAAAGAGAAAAGGCAGACAATACAACGCCGTGGAACTCTTCTCTCAATCTTAAGTCACTGACTGATTGTGTATAAGTCAATAGAAAAGATTTTGAAAAACTAGTGTCATCCTTGACCACCAAATGCCAGAACTTATAAAACACTACTTTGATCCGTGATCTTACCAATGCTCAATTTTTGTTTGTTTTGTTTTTTATTTGAAGGAGTAAAAACAAAAACAAAAGCAAAAAGAAAAAAAAAAACCATAGAGTTACATACAATAATACATATGATAGATAATTTCCAAACAAGCATAAAAATCAACAATAGTTGTTGCAAGCATAGCTAGTGTGAGCTCTACGGATGAAATTATTTTGAAATGTGGCCAGCATCATTTTCTTTCACTTTCTTTCTTGCTGATATGCATAGATGGAAATGTTTAAACCTGGTTGGCTTGAAAGTTTTCAATATTGATGTTTCCTATTTTTTCAGTTTTCGTATACATGTTATATGTTTAACTGTATTTAAATACAGCAATTTTATAAATTGACAAGATGATGATATATTTCAAAAGCTACACTGATAATTTGGTAGAGTAAAACAAAACTATCACTGTGTGACAGCTACTGTCCCATACAATTTTACATGTACTATCATTAAATTTATACAAAATTCTCCTTCTGACTGATGAAGAATCCAAATCTAACACAACAGCTCACATTCTAACTTATGACACTGTATTCCTGCAGACAATATACTGACAGACATGATTTATTTGGAACCCAGTGAGTTGTTGGCTATTAATGGCAATTTTCTTTTCTGTGGACACATTATTAAATCAATGATGATCCCAAAAATCCATGAAAATGGTGCACAAAGGGACACCTTTGTGAGCAGGGACATTCTTTATGATTTTCTAGGTACTGATACTTGTACATAACACTTTCTCCTAGACAAAAGCAACTGAAGATTTGGTATCAAAATTTACCTTTAAAATACTTATCTAAAGTTTTAAAGACTGCTTTTCATTTTAGAAGAGTGTAAAATGTTAAGGAAAGAACAAAGGAATAAACATACAGATGTAGTAAGCAGTACATTCTTAAAGAAATATTTATATAAATATATAAAATTTTAGGGCAATTAACGACTAGAGACCATCTTAGTGCAGTGGTGGTTAACCTTTTAGATTTTCAATGATAACAAACAGCCAGCTGTAGCACATGTGCCCCAGGCTTGCCATCCCTGGACTATATCCTACTGACTATAGTGTGCAATGGGAACTCTGTCATTAGTAGATGCTTTTGAAATTCAAGTTTCCTCATAGCTGAGCCTCAGATTCCTCAACTCACTCTCAGGTGATAATACATCCACCGTCATTACTCACACATAGCCAACTGACTCACTAAACACGTTTTTCCAACCCATAAACAAGCACACATGGCACCTTCTGCATCCTCTTCCAGACCCGTACACAGTGCCCACATGTAAAGTGCCATTGTGCCTGTTCTCAGCTAAGATCAAACAACAGGATGCTCTGCCACTCTCATTCTCAATGGGCGCCCTTTGTGTGTTCTATGTATCACCATGTTTTCTAAATTCTGTGCTGTTCATTGGTGAACTCACTGATCAAAAAAGCCCCAAGCATAGCACTGAAGATTTGTCTAGTGTTCCTAAACACAGAAAGGTGTGATGGATCTTATGGTTAAAGTATGAATAGGCTGCAGAGATAGCTCAGTGGCCTAAGTGCCTGCCTGGCATGCACAAGGACCTATGTTCAATCCCCAGAACCACATGCCATGCTGGACAGCCAGTGAAACTGAGTAGTGGTGCATGCCTGTAATCCTATGCTAGTGCTAGGGAAGCTGAAACAGGAAGATCACTATGAGTCCAATCTGTGGAGATGCCGAGTGAAACCCTGTATCAAACCTTTAAAAAATATAATTTTATTACAACTATTATATTTTAAAATGTATAATTAATTAATTAATTAATTATATTTATATATATATATATACAGTGCTATTAATTATGAGTTCAACATTAATGAAGCAAGCCATATAAAGTATCTTTGAAAAGAAAAGCCCATAAAACACACTTAAGGTTTCATCTTTATTACATAATGAAAATGTTGTGGTCAGAGGTTCACAGAAACCTAGCTGTGTTTCTCCTAATGAAAGTAGTTCAGTATTTGCTAATTCCATATGCAAGATGAGATGTGCATATACACAAACCATCAGTTGTTCTAAAGAAATTTAGGTTAAGATCCAGGTTGAGAAACAAGACAAGTGAGCATCGAGAACTTTTATTTCCCTACAAACAAAACTAGTGCTCTTAGGTATCTCAGAAAAATAAAAAATGTGAACCTCTAATCCATTGTACTCCATACAGCAGAGAATAAGAAAAGTAAAACTTCATTACAATGTATTACTAATGCCAGTATACTAGGGGAAATGAGGAATATGAAAGCAGCATGTATAGTCCCTCAGAATGTATCCGCTTTCTAGAACAGGCTATTATCAGAAAAGATGCTATGGATTCTACGCATCAGAAAGTCACTACATGTATTCGTACATTCTTCAAGTAAATCTAATTAAAATGGTGAGTCAGCTCAGATTTCAGCAACTTGGTGATGAGCACCAAATTCTACAGGTTTGAGTACAAAGCTGTCCTAGAACATAATGCAGTTTTACAACTAAACCTGTGTAAGAGCAAAAACTCATTCAAATATACACACACTGGCTGGAATTATAGCAGTTAGAAAGTATTGGCATAGTGTTCAACTTGAGCAACAAAAAATCCATATGTTCATTAATTATAACTAAGCATGATAATCTTAAACAGGGGTAGAGAATAGACAGAGGTTCACTTTTATTTGACAAGTAGAAGTACAAAATGATACTAAAAGGATAAATGACATAAGAAGCAAAAGTTTTAAGAAATTAACAAAACCAATGAAGACTTCAAAAGCCAACCATTTATATTTGGCTTATTTACTCCCACAACACTCACTGACTAACGCATGCACTTATTGGAAATATGCTCTGGACTGCTCACCTGAAATCCCCTGACAAAAAGCACAGAATAACCTTTCTGAAGCTTGTTATCTGCAGGTGGGACTTTGTGTAAACAGATACACTGCACACTGATAAATACAACTGAAGTTGTAACTCCAAAGGGAGAAAAATGTTCTAGAGCTGAGGCCAGTGTTTTGTGAAAATAACCCTCGTAAGAGGCCTTTAGTCTGAGCATGCATGGGTCCTGCTGAGGTTCCTTTATCAACTTGACCCTGGTTAGTACAAAAATTGAAAAATGATAAACTACAAATGCTCAGTGGTGCAGGGGAGCCACACTCCTGGTGGCACCAACACCTCTCACCCTCATTCTCTAATCACTTCCACCATTCAAACCTCAAGTAATGGAAAGTAACCAGGGCCACCACAGACAGAGGTCTGGGAATCCTGCCTGGGTGTTCCTGGACATTAGAAGAGAGTCACCCCTTGCCAGTTAAAACATGCTGTATGCGCTCAGTAAGAGGGAATATCATTTCCTTCATCTTGCTTGGTTTTGCCAAGTGACAGAAAGTTTTCTCACCCTAGTTTCCCCTGAGAAAGTGAAACTTGCATTTTATTGGCAAATATCCTTTGCTGACCTCCTCGTGCTTATAATGCAATCAGTGAAGGCCGTGTGACTTTTTCCAGGTTTAAGATCTGAACAGTTCATCTGTTTGTGGCTCCTGGAGAAAAATAAGGTCAACCGGAAGCACAGCTCAGAAGCTATTGCTAAGGACCACCTTTTGTAAAAGGATTTTTGTAAAAATCTCTGGTGGCCTCACTGCAGGGTCTCTAGATGTATCTAAGCCTCTCCATGTGTGAATTTGAAGTCTTTCAATCTTGTACAAGAGAGAAACACTTCCTTCTCATGAAATGGTTTGCGGACCTGTTCTAAAAGTCTCCATTCTTGACATATAGTTTTCCTATCTTAGTACACATGTAAGCCTCTAAATTTCCTGCTCACTACCAAGCAAACCAACATGGCTGGTCCCAGGCCATCTTTCCAAGCCCAGGCTGTTAGAAATCAGATATGATGGGATGCATACTTTGATGAGACTTGACAGTCACTGTAAGAAGAGCAATCACAGTTTCATTTCTTTTTTTTCTTAGTACAGAGTCTATAGGGTCTCACTATACAAATCAGACTCTTAGTGATCCTCCTCTTTTCAGCCTCTGAAGTGCTGAGATTACAAGCCTGTACTGCCATGCCCAGTCTCAATTACTACCTCAGCGTGCCCTGGGGTGGGACCAGTATGGCTGGCTGGGGCATGGAAACTCTCGGCTCCTGCATCTGCCTCAGCTGGAATTTTAATCCGCTGAACTCTCTGGCTGGCCCATACAGTTTTTATTTTTCACATTATGCAGGAAGAACATTAAATATCTTAATATGAATTACATGGTTTATTAATTATTAGAGGTGAGATAGAAAAGCCTAAACTTAGAAATACTGGGATTTATTGCTGTGCAATTTCATGGCTCAGACTATACAATATCTGGCTTCCTCTTTTTTAGGAGCTTAATGAAAAGTAAGAAGTGGGATGTGAAGAAAATATTCCAGGATAGAACAGTCAGAGGTGTTATGGTTTGTGTGTATTTGTCCCCTACAGCCTCATGCAGTCACTGAGGCTCAGTTTCACTGTTTGTGATTAACTCATGATCCACTGGGATTATGGGTTTGAGTACTGCTGGGATTATGGGTGTGAGTGCTACACCCAGCCTGAGGCAGATAGCCAGAACGCAACATAATGGAGACAGACTTGCTCTCTGTAGCCATTGTTGCTGCCGCTCCTCCCTTTGTTCTTGCTGCTTTGCTGCCTTCCATCACCACGAACTGCTGCTCTCTGCCATGCACCACTCTGCCTTGGAGCCAGCTGAATATGGACTGAAATCTCCAGTAACTATGAGCTAAATAAACTTTTCCTTCCTTCATTTTGAGTGTTGGGTATTTGTCCCAGCAAGGAGAGAAGAGTAACTGAGATAAGAGGTCAGTGGTCACATGGCAAGCACAGCTACCTGAAGATGCAGGTAGGTGCAAAAGTCTCCCACATACTACTGTCCAAAGTTCAGGGGCCTGTGCTCCCTGCTCTGACTAGCTGGCTTGGCTGGATTTAAGGAAATCCTGAAGATCTATTTCTAGCCAAGCCTCCTTCCTTAGTTCCCTCCTCTAGACACAAGGGAGGTAGTGACAACAATTTGAAATAATGCAATGGCCTAGATATCTCTAGATCTAAGGCAGAAAAGAACTCGGTCATAACATCAAAGATGAAGAAGAAATGAAAGGGGATTTAGTCATTCAAAGTCAAATAGCCAATCACATTGATAGAATGTATAAAAAACACAAGGTCATTCCCAGGATTAACTTAAAACATAGCTATTTATTTATGACTGCATACGGATATTGTTTGCATACTTAACATATGCTGTACACACAATATAATACACATATTATAGATGATATACATAATAAAACTATTTACTATATAATACTAGGGTACAAATTATATACTTATAGTTATATAGTTTTTTTGTTTTATTTTTTTGTTTTTTTTAGTAATTCTAACTACCAAAATCCATTTGCTTTTCTTCTGGACACAAAGATCAACTACATTCCCCCAAGTCCTCTGCAGCTAGAGTTCCAGACCATAAAATCCAAGTGCACTGATATGTGACCCTTATGACTAGGCCTCAGTAACCTACACAGGTGACCTCATGCAGCTTCCCTCTTCTTGCACAATGGTTTGGGCAGGAACAAGAACAACCTTGGAAATTTTAGCACAAACAAGGCAGAGCTTCCATCAGCCTGTGTCTGGGAATGCCATCCACCTGATCTCAGCAGTTACTGGCTCTGTCATGTGAGTAGAAGATGCATTCTGGCTGGCTCGGCCAGAAAAAAAAAAAAAAAAAAAAAAAAAAAAAAAAAGTTTATTTTTAACATAGGGAAGCCTCTCCTCTGTATTACATATATTTGAGAATTACTCACTTTCTGGCAAGCAATGACAGTCATATTAGCACTTAATAAATACAAGGTGTCTCCAGTGCATCCTTCTAGCGCTTTTATTCCAGCACTCGTAGTCCTGTTCTGGCACAAGAACGCAGCCACAGGTATCAGAAAGAAGCCTTCTGTCTACACGGTTCACATGCTGAAGTCGTGTACTCTCTGGGAGAACAAGACTGGAGAAACTGAGTGATCACCTCCACTCTTGCAAACATATGCAGACCTGGGTCCTCTTATTCTGATTTCAAACTTGAGCAGTGACTCTCCCAATGGAAATTGGTATGGGGGGCTACATTAACACAAAAAGGCAGATAGCAAAGCTAAGACCTGCCTTCTTCTCAGAACTCCTTTACAAGGTCATGACTCAAAGAGCATCTTCTCACGGCTGACCAAGTCAAGTTGGGAGCATTAATGAAACACTAAAACACACTTTAGCATAGGTCTTAAGAAGACTGAATTTCATTTCATTGAAATTATGAAGAGAAACTAAACCACATGAAGCATTATAGAGAATCTGTGATAGGGAATTTTCTTGTTGAAAACATCCTCAATCAGATCGATGTCTCTTACTATGCAGCACCTCCCTGAGTTCTGATCTCTCCTTCAACTAAGCCTAGAAAGACTCCTGAACCTTGCTAGGCATTCAAAACTGGGCACATTCCAAAAGAAAACATTCTTTTTTACTTCCAAAGCAAATGCTTCTGCAGTGGTTTATTATTTTCTTTTCTACACATGGTTCCATGAAAACATATTCTGTGCTTTGGAAGTAGTGATGCATGGCTATAATGCCAGCACTCTGGGCAGATGAGGCTGGAAGATCACAAATCCAACTCTATCCTAGGGAGTTCAGTGACTTAGTAAGAATCAGTCTGCCTGTCTATCTCTGTCTGTCTCTCTGTCTCTGTCTGTCTCTCCCTCTCCATCTCTCCCTCTCTCTCTCTCCCTCTCTCACCCCCCCTCTCTCTCATCTTAATACAAGGTACACAGGGCCTACAGGGTCTCACTATGTAGATCAAATTCATTATGATTCTCCTGTTTCTAGCCTCCTGAGTGCTGGGATTATAGGCACATGCCACCACACAGCGTGTCAATTGCCATCTCAGCGCACCCCTAGGGTGGGGCTGCCATGGCACACCAGGATCAACCTCTGGCCAGGCTCTGCCTAAGCAGGTACTTTAGTCCACTGAGCTATCTGGCTGGCCCAGGAACCTGTCTCAAAATGAAAATAAATAAATTAAAAAATGGCTGGGGTTGTGGCTCACAAGACCTTGAAGAAGGGAGAGAGGGAGGATAGGAAAGGAGGAAGGGAGTAAGGAAAGTGAGGGAGAAGCTCCTCCCTCCATTTTTGTACCAAGTAGCCAGTTTTTGAGAAATCACAAGCTCTCTAGTCTCAGTTTGCTCATTGTTGAGCAGGAGGACTATATGAAGAAATTTCCCTAAATCCTTTTCCACTTTATTTCAGTCTGGGTATCACCACATGATGCATTTTCTATTTTAGATTTCCTTTAATTTTAAACCTTAAAAATTCCTTTCATTTTTAAAGGTTTTTATGCTGACTATACAATACATAATTTAAAACAGGACTATAAAATAGTACTCTCTAGTTAATTAAGTTGGAATCTAGAGTATAGAGGTTCCTCAAGAAATAAAATGTTGAACTGCCTTATGAATCAACAATCCCTTTGTGCACGTATAACCAAAGGGAAAGAAATCAAGATGTCAACCTGAACTCCACTGTTTGTTTATTTATTTATATTTTGTGGGTGCATATTTGAGTACAGGGTCTACAGGGTCTCACTACACAGATCGGACACATAGTGATCCTCCTGTTTTCAGCTTCCCAAGGGCTGGGATTACAGGCACACACCATCATGCTCAGTCTTCCACTGTTTATTGTAGCAATACTTACAGTTATGAAATGAAGCTAGGTGTCCACAGAAAGACAAATGGGTGAGAAAAATATGATATATACACATAGTGGAATTTCATTCATCTATGGATGAAAAATAAAATCCTGCCATTCGTAGCAACAGGGAGGAATCTTAGCACATAAATCAAAACAAACTTGACACAACATTTTCACTTATATGGTAGCTAAAAATGTCTATTTCACAGCTATAATAAGCAGAATAGTGGTTACACATACTGGGAAGGCTGTGAGAGAAGGAGAAATAAGAGAGGATGTGAGTAAAGACCTAAAGCTATAATAAGCAAACTGTGACAGTGGAGAATATTTTTTGCATATTTTGAAGTGGCTCAAAATAGGACTTTGTTCCTAACACAAAAGAAAAAGATAAAGGTTTGAGGTAATGCATATGCTAATGACCTTAATTTGATTACTACACATTACATATATGTATGAAAATACCACACTATACTGAATAACTGTGTACAACTAAAATTGTTAAAACATTTTAGGGTTGCTTAGAAATATCATGCTTCATTTCCCTAAACAGGAATTTTTCATACCTGCTATTCAAACCAGCAAAATTCACTTATCGAAATCCACTTAATATATCATGTGTGACATCTCCCCAAAACAGTTTTTTATGTGTTTACTAGAAAGAATTTTTAATGAGCAGCTGCCTCAAAATTAATTAATGTGTATAGCTTATACTATAAAGCCACAAGCTAAATCTTATTATAACTAATATAGTTGCAGTGTATTGCACAGACAGCCATACTCCAACTGATGACCTGTTTAGAACAGAATGTGACTTAACAGCTTTATAAGAGCACAGCTGATCTTGGAGTGGACTCTGAATAAACTATCCTATAAAATAGCATAATAAAGAATTCCAGCAAACTAAGGAAACCCTATCAATATATCAATTCTTCCTATCTACTCTTTTTAAAAAACATATAATTTTAATCTTTATTTATTTGTTACAGGGTTTCACTACATAGCCCAGACATAGACTTGTAGTGATTCTCCTGTCTCAGCCTCCCCAGTACTGGGAATACAGGTGTGCAACACCATGCCAGGTTTGAGGAACTGGCACAGGTGCACCTGGGTTCTGGAGCTAGCACAGCATGTGGTACTGGGGAGTGAACCTAGGTTAATGCCCTTGCCAGGCAAATGCTTAGACTGCTGAGCTATCTCACTGGCCCTCCCAAAGCATTTTTTTTTTAAAGAAAACAAAAATAAATAAATAAATAAACAAAGCTAAATGTTACTATGTCAACTCTTGAAAAAACAAAATGAACAAACAAAACCCAGAAGTAATTGAAGGAAAATGATTATACATCGTGCTGGTGCATTTGCCCCATTTTTGTGAACAAACATGCAAAACTTATCTCGGGGATGTTTCCATCACTTCTTTCACTGAGATTTCTGTATCCTATCTTTAATTGTTGTATATAGGCAAATCACCAATTTTTCCTATTTAAAACTAAATAAACCTGGCCTTATAAAAACATACTCTACCAAATAAATAAATAAATAAATAAATAAATAAATAAAATCTTCTCACATCATGATTTTAAAACTAATTTTGAAAGGAGGAGACCAGGACATCACAATTTGGAAAAAAACTGTAAATCTCATCACTGAAGTCTAGAGTTATAGTTTGTTTACTTACAGTCTTAACCATAATGTAGAAAATCTACTCTTTCCAGACGTGGTGGCTCATGCCTGTAATCCCAGCACTCGGGAGGCTGAGGCAGGAAGATTGGTGCAAGTTCGAGACCAGCCTGGGCTACAAAAGTGAGCTCAAGGCCAGCCTCAACTGCATAGCGAGACCCCATCTCCAAAAGACAAAAAAAATTAAAAAGTATTAAAAAAAAAGAAAATCTACTCTTCTACACCCTAAGATCTCAAGGTAATATTTAGGAATATTTTGAAAACTGATATAAAGAGGTAAAAGGATAAAAACCCAAAGCAAATATGTGGTAGATAACATTACAATTTTAGATCAACACACACACACACACACACACTTATGGCCAGCATTAAGGGACACAGAATCACAAAAATAATGCACCAAAGTCTTGATTGCAAAGCAAAGTTCAGCATCCAGACCCTAGGCCTGCACCACAGCCTGCTCCTGATGCCCCCTCGGTAGCTGCATAACTGATTTATTTTTCATCCAGATGGCCAGTGATCTGAACAGACTTGGCATGCTGACTGTGTCTTGGGCATGCTTATTCAGGGAGTCCTGAAAGCCATTATTCACTAATTTCATGTGGAAATGAAATTTCAGCTTCCCATTGTGTACAAATAACTTGGGCACTTACCCCACATACAAAAAGTGCTTTTTGTCAGGCAGGAATGGACGGCTAGAATGCAAAATCCTTCCTGTATGCTTCTCTGGCCCAGACCCAAACTGGCATATGGCAGTGCCACCAACCACCTCCGTATAAAATACTACGTGAATGCTTCAAGAAAACCCTGATAATGCAATTTACAGAACACATACTGGACTGCTCTCTTTGGACTCTATTTCCCTTCGGGGTAGAATATTTATCTCATTTTATAGAAAAGCATTTCATTATGTTTTTGCTCCTTTGCCTCCAACTTTCCAACAATTTTTCCTATTTAATGAATGACAACTTCACCATAACTTTGTTGTATTTAGGAGGAATCATGAGTTTGTAAGTTTTCTTACCTTACAATTTCCTTATTATAGAATTAAATCCTCAGCAGAGGCTCCATTTTCTACTTCAACTCTGGAACCAGTACGCAAAGAAAAACTGACTTTCAGAGAGCAAGTTAGACATTTCAGCAAAGTTCATGGGCTTTGCTTAAAAGATTCCCACACTGCTTATAAACAGCTATTGATGTTTTCTGGAACTTCATTCCAGAAATTGTTTGCTTTTAAATGTCGAAGAACTCTCTCTCTCCTGCCCTCTTTTGGGTTTTATTTCAGACTTAAGTGTACCACTCAGCCATGATAATTAAAGAGAAAAAAAAAAAAAAAAAGATTCACAAAGACACACTGACATATTATACTGTACTTTCAAAGCACCAAGTATCTTACAAATCTTATCAAAATCATGACTTCTAGTTCTTGCATGACTTTTGGATCATTCCCATGGAGACTTATTTACATCTGGGCTCACTTCGGCAGCACATCTACTAAAATTGGAGGGATACTGGGAAGATTAGCCTGCCTCCTGTGCAAGGATGACATACAAATTTGTGAAGTGTCCCATATTTAAAAAAAGAAAAGGTTTATTTACATCTTGCTTGCAAAATATAATTTCTATTTATAAATATAGGCATTCATCTCATACTTAGCAGTTGATACAAGATACAAGTTGTATCTCTGGGGCTGATATTTCTTTCCAAATTCTCAGAGACTTGAGATATGGTTGTTTATGGTGATCCTTTCTCTTCTCTTTCTGAGTTGCAAATGGCTTTCCCTCCTCTCCTACTGTAATCTATGCTGCCACAAGGCTCTCTTTACAGAAGAAGCTCTCTTGCTTTCTGTCTACTCCAGGAATGTGTTTGGTCGGACAGGGCTTCCCCAGGTTTGTTTCTAGACAAACTACAGGTTGAGATGAATAATATATATGCAGGGATGTTTTGGGCATTAAAAATAAAAATGACTGAAACAAAACCAGCTCAATGTTTGTACAGGATTACTCATCCAATTTCAAAACTAACAATTCTGTCAGAGTCTGACTTGTTTAAACATTCTGGTTTCTTCTTCTAAACAATAGAAACAAAACAGGGAACATGTAGAAAAATCAATTTGTTTTTATCCCTGGAATCATTCTATTGTGGGAAAATGGCCTGTCATTGAAAGCCTTACTTGGGCTATGGGTATCTTAAGTGTATTTGGTGTATGCAGCTAAGGGAGTGGACATCCTTAACCATGTTCATACAATCTCTAGAAGTCACTTTGCTCTGTCGGCTTTAAAACAAATGCAAATGGAAAACATACTGAGAAAACCATAAAGACACTAAAAGCTATGTAGTTATCATCTGAAAAGTATATAAATAATAAAACAAATAAAGTCTGTATCTTTCCTCATCTGCACCTTCTAGGTCTGTACAGGGAAGGCTTTTTTACAGCAGGCTTAAATGACACAGGGAGCACGTTATACACAAGATTGGATGGCCACAAGTATACATGCTAGGTGACTGTGAAAGCTATAGTACCATGATATATCTTTAGTGTGTACTTTCTCTTCTAAAATAAAAAATAAGACTTTAATACAGTGTTTCTTTCACCCCTTAAGTATATTTTTAGCCGACAAATCTATATTAAATTGTCTAAAGTACCCATTTCTTGGGTCTTTGAGAAATAATTTTTCATATTCATCTTTTAAAAAACCTGGAAATAGTAAAATCTGGGTTCTTCTGCAATTTAAGAGTGGTCAAATTTTAAAATTCACAAACCAGAGGATCAATTTGCAGGGTGGGACACTGCTCAACAGAGTTGTACTCGGAGACAGAACCTTTCTATGCATTGTTTTTGAACAAAAAGGCAGGTCTAGTCAAATTGTGGACCTATGATGAGATTTTAAAAAAGTAATTCTGCTCCTAACAGCCACTTGATTGAAGAATTTTCCAGTCCTTCATATATGGAACAGCATGCTCCTGACAATGCTTGCCTTGGCAGCTAGCATAATGCAATGAAGAAAGTTTAGGAAAAACCTGCCTCCACAGCTTTTGCTTTTGATTCTTCCCAGTAGCTATGGAAACTATCTTGCAAAGGCCAATTGGTCTTCGCCCTTGCAAACTACATGAAATAAAATTATTTCTTAATTTTGTTGGAAGCCTGGTTTTTCTACCTACCTGGTCACCTTATCTAAGCATCCTCAAGCTTTAGCTCAGGTATTTGCACAGTAGAGTTGTAATATTTGATGGATACTTTGGATTTGAATTAGGAAATATGTGATGCTAAGCGACACTTCAACCCATCTCTATTGTTGCCCACGATCTATGTGTCTGTACAAGCCCTTCCCCACATCCAAAACTTAGGAAAGCTTGAAATGTTCAAAAAGTCAAGCAGAATAATTTATATTCCAATATTCATGAATTTTTCTCATGACTTTATAATCACCTTCCTCTTTAACATCCATTGTCTCACACAATGTCTCAATAGAGTACTGTGTACAGAATGCTCTTTTATGCACAGTTAACATTATGCTGAAATCACTAAAATAAATGATACCCAAGACAGTCCTACAGAAGGACAACAAGATCTGCAGGACATACAAGAACTATTAAGTACTGCATTAAGACAATGCCTTTGAAAAAAAAAAAAAAAAAAAAAAACTTCATTAACAGACCCTGGGAACAAAAGGCAGATCTAGAAAGAGACTCATCTATGGTTTTCCTGAAGTGCCCCACAAAATGGCAGTGACAAGTGAAGCAGAAGGGAGCCAAAGGTCTCTTCCAATAAGATTCTGGATCACCAAAGAAAAATAGCAGAGTCAATTCTTAACCTGCTTTACTCGTGTCAGTGTGCGTGTGGTCCAATACTGCGTGGGTCCGGCCATCTAGATTTAAACTTTCAGGACTAAAACAAACCAGAAATCAATTCCTGAAGGACTCTAAATATGACACAACAATAGAACTCCTATTGAATAACAAAACCAAAACAATGCATATCTTGAGAATTAGAGTGAGCAAAAGTTTCTTAGGGAAACAGTACTATGAGGCAAAACCTGATAAATGGGCTCTGTCAAAAATATCTTTTCCTCAAGACAAATTCAATAAAATTAAGAAGACTTAGAATATATTTTCAGCATCTATACTCAATTAGGGACCTGAAAATAACAAACATTTGTGAACCAGAACACAGAGAAAATAAAACCTTCATTCTCAGCTGGTAAAGAATAAATGAGTATGAACATTTTGGTGAACTGTTTGATAGCATCTACTACAGTTAAACAGATGTCTGGTCTACAAAGCACTTGCCAAATATGTGTGTACGTGTGTGTGTGTGTGTGTGTGTGTGTGTGTGCGTGTGTGTGTTGTGTGTTCTTACTAGCATACTTCACAAAGAAGCCTGAGTCAGGAATCACTCATTTCCCTGATGACAGACCACTATAGACATAGTTATGGTGTATTCAGCTAGTAGAACATTACGCACTTTTATGGTTTGCATCTAGAGTTCCCTTCAAGGACTGCAGTAGTCACTGGAGTGGGCTTCTACAGCTGTGATTCATTCGTGGTGCAATCCTGGGTAGCCTGCATATGACATAAGGGAGGGAAAGAGGTGTGCTCTAGTTGCTCCTCCTTTTTTCTTGCTGTCTATTGCAGACAGTAACTACTGCCTTCTGCCCTGTGCCATTCTGTCTTGGAACCAGCCAAGTATGGACTGAAACCTGCACAATCTGTGAGCTAAATCTTTCTTTCCTTAATTGGGTGTGCTGGGTGTTTTGTCCCAGAAATGACTGAAAAGTAACCAAGACACAAATTAACTAGAAGAACAATTTATATCTATTTGTAATAACATAAGTAAATGTTGTAATTACAACTTTTAATGAAAAAGAGACAAAAAACAGCTATTGAATCACTGATGATAAAAAGCTCTAATATCATTAAACTCTACTTATGGCAACAGAAATCAGAATAATATCCAATGGCAATTAAAACAGGGCACAGGTATATTTTTGGATCCTTTTTAATCTGAATGATATTTAAATGGGTGTTTTCAGTTTGTGATATATTAACATGTCAACCCTTTTTACTTGTATGCTATTCTATATGTATGCTATAAATTCAATAAATGGTTTTAGACAATTAAAGGCATTACCCCTGTTTTCAATGAACAGATGATATAATTTTATTAAAGCCAGACAAGTTATGAAAAAACATGAGCACGCTAACAGGCAGCACATCAGAATTAATTTCAATCAGCACATTCAGCAACTTCCTATACTGCAGCCAATATTTTGGGCATATGATAAAAACACTTATACATATAGGAAAATTTCTTTACAACAGTTTATAATTCAACGAAAGAGAGGAGATAAATTTTATTTTCACACACACACACACACACACACACAAAGAAAAACAGCAGACACTAAATGATTATAATGCTAGGACAGTCCACTCTCATATGTTCCAACAGCTGTGCTACTGGGATTGAGAAGGAATGATGGTCAGGGTCTGAAATTATCAAGAAAGGCCCCACGGAAGAGGCAAGTGTGAGCCCAGAATAGAGGCCTGAAGATCATCTGAACTCCCAGTCTCAGAAGGCAGCGCTGGAAATGATTCTGGGGAGGAGACTGTTCCAGGAAAAAAGTAGGGAGCCTGCATAAATTAAGTCCTTGGGAGCGGTACATAGGAAATGTCTCTGGCCAAACTAGGAAAAACACACAATATCTAGTACACTATAGATTTCTTAAGAGCTCACTTTTCCTCCTGATTCAGTTGAGAAATAGAAAAATTTACTAGGCAGAATTACTGCACTAGGAAAGTGGCTTTCCTGAAATTAGAAGAGGGACAATAACATCAACATAGGTCCAGGCAAATAGCTCAGCGAATTAAAGTGCCTGCTTAGGCAGACTCAGGGGGCCTGGGTACAATCTCCAGTGTGCCATGCCAGCCCCACCCCCATAGTGCATTGACAAATAACACAGTATGAAGCAGGGACTATGAAATGCTTTCTTAGTGAATTATCCTATATCGTTTCCAGAAAAATGGGAAGAACTTATTTCTTCAGTGAAATAAGTCACTTACAAAAAAGATCAGTTCTACATGCCCTTTCTCATATGTAGATGTTTAAGAAAAAGATACTGGGAGTGTATAACAGTGATTATTAAGAATAGGAATAAGGGCTAGTCAGATAGCTCAGTGGATCAAAGCACTTGCGTGCAGGCACAGGGGCCGAGGGTTTGATCCCAGGCCTGCTGTGCCAATCCTGCCCCCAGGGCATACTGACATGGCAATTGACATTGGGGTGGTGGCATGCACCTGTAATCCCAGCTCTTGGGAGGCTGTAAACAGGTGGTCACCATGAGTCCTATATAGTATCAGCTCCTGCACACACTATAAACTGTTCCCTAAAGTAGAAAAAAGAAAGAGAAAGAAAGAAAGAAAGAAAAGAAAAGAAAAGAAAAAAGAAAAGAGCATCGGAGTTGAAGGGAATAAATAATAATGAGTTCTGGTTTTCCATAGAATAGCAGAATGACTATAGGTCATAACAACCTATTAGATATTTTATGAACAGGAAGAAAGGTGCTTGAGAGCTCCAAATTCAAAGCAATAAGGAGTTGAAAACATTAATTATCTTCCTGTAATCAGTACGCATTGTGTAGGTTTCTTGAAAGAGCACACTGTACCCCACAAATATGTACAATTAAGTCAGTTATCTTAATATTCGTCATGTCCCTACATCATTTTCATGATACAAACCTAGCTGCAGTAAGACTAATGACTATTTTATGATCGTCTCATTAATGGTATAGATGTAAAACTAGAACTGGTAAAAATTCTTTTTGTGTAGAGCAATTTCATCTCATGTTAATTTCTTATTCCCTTAACATTTTTCAACATTCAATTAAAATCACATAAAAATTTCCCAATCCCTTCAAATTTTACAACATTAAATTAAAATCCCATATCCACCTCTGTGCCCACCCCCATCACTTTAAATTGAAGGAAAATTCCCAAGATCATATGTGCTAAAAACATTCCAATAAGCCACACAAAGCATTTATTGTGGGGCTATATCCCTGAATCGTTAAAGGCCAACTCAAATGCATGAATATGTCTTTTCTTCTCAAAAATGCATCCTACCAGCAGCAAAGACCTCTGTTGATTCTGCAACCTGGTGACCTGGAAGTACGCAGGTCTGGACTAGCCCAGGTGTGCGTATCCCTCCTGCGCTCCATATGTCTGTCTTTTCCTTTTCTACATGGGTTTGTCATTTCCAACAACTTTCCCCCACCACATCCTACCTTCTGCTGTGGCTACTTCAACACATGTTCATCTCATCTCATGTTCTAGAATGACTCAAAAACGCTTCTAAAATGTTTCATTCTGCTAGGCAAATGACCCTAAAATTTTAATAAAAGTACTGTCACAGGAACTATAGCCTCTTGGCCCATAAGGTCATGTGTTTTTCATTACAAATTGACCAGTCACATCTTGATCAAACAGGCAAGGAAGCTCAAGAATTCATCCTAAATACCATGTACAGCTGAGCACTGTAGTGCATGTCTATAATCCCAGCACTTGTTGGGGCTGAGGCAGGAGGAACATTGTGAGTCCAACACCAGCCTGGGTAATGAACTCAAGGTCAGCCTGAACTACACAGGGAGACTCTGTCTCTAAAAGAAGAAAAGAGACAGGCAAGCAACATACATACAAACATACATACATACATACATACATACCCTGAGAAAGCTGTCTCCACACAGTAAGAAAATGGGCCCTTTGCTAAAAGGGAAATGTCAATGATCCTGACAAAGCACAGTTGCTTTCCTTTCAACTAGTCACACTGCTTGGATTGCATTCCTGTCACTGTGAGAGGAAGTGGGGAAGATGATACTGTCTTGATAAAGTGCAGCAAGCTCATGGGCATGCCTTGGCTTTTTTACTACATTCCAAAATATACATCTAACTCCAGAGGGGATGTGCTTTTTCCACTTCATGATTTTCTGCCCTCATTCAGGCTGGCCCTGAACTCACTATGTAGTTTCAGGCTGGCCTCAAACTCAAAGCAATCACCTTGCCTTTGCCTCCCAAGCACTGGGATTAGAGGCATGCCATCACCCCCAACCTTCTATATGTTATTTAGAAAGGGTTTCTTTTCTTTCTATCTCATCCTTGGGCTGAAGCACTCAGAACCCCACCAAAAGGTATGCTGATTTTTGGTGGAAACCATCACACTGGCCCCCAGGCCCACATTTCTCTTCCATGTCTTTCCTCTACATGAGCAATGAACAGGACATAGACAAGCAAGATGAGAGAATTCCAGAGTGCCAGCTCAGCCTGGAAGAGTGGCATCTGACATCAACCTGTCTTGTGTACTAAACCCACTTGTACTTCCTAGGCCTTCATGTCCCACTTTATGAAATGCAAGAATACAACTCAGTCACATCCAGAGCCACAGAGCAGCTTTCACCTCTCCTCTACAGCCAAGTCCCCCTGGACAGGTTCTTAGCAGCAAGCTGTGTTCAGAGTGGCCCCACGCACAAGTGTATCTGACACCTGGCTCTCAGGTTTGTTTCCCTGTAGGTCAGTCAACTCAACCATGGTCACAGGCAAATTCACCATTTCTTCCTTAAGTTCTAACTTCCAACCCTCTCCTCACTACGAAGTTTCAGACTGGAAATAATCCTAAACTTTTCCCATTATTTTACTTTCTTTTTAAAAAAATTTTTATTTTATTTTATTTATTTATTTTTACTTTCTATCTCTTTCAGGAGATGCCCCTAAATTTATTTGTCCTACACTATGACTGACTCTGAAATCATGTCCATTCTCAGGTCTGTTACCTGTGCTAGGTTCAAGAAAGCATTTGTCTATATTAAAGTACTAACAAGATTATGACAAGATTATGTCTCCACCTCTATCCCACCCTGTATTATCTGCGTCCTAACTCCTGAAACCTTACATGCCAAATGGCCCCTGCAGGATTATATAAAGATCTTGAGACATGAAAATTATTTTGCATTACTTGGGTGGGCACAGTATAATCAGAAATATCTTTATATAAGCAACTCAGAAGAGTCCAAGACACAGAAAGGTATATAGCAGTGGAAGCAGAGGTCCTAGTTATCCCATTGCTGGAAGGGAGCCACAAAACTGAGGAATGTGAGGCTTAGTCTTACAAAATGATTAAGGCTCATTGCCCCCATAAGCCCTGCAGAAAAATTCAACAACTTGATAAAAGGATTTCCAGAACTAGGAAATAATAAATGTGCATTGTTTGAACCTACTAAGTTTGCGGTTAATTGCTATAGCAGCCTCAGGAAATTCATACACCCTCCAGGCCATCCCAAGAACCACCGCCCTTTCCCAGTCACCTTTCCTTCTCTCTTTCCTTGCCCCCTTCCAGTAAATGTGTAATCTCCCCTATTCCTGCTCTGTCATCAGTACTGAATAAGGGACAACATAGATATTGTCTCTGGGTTCATGACACCAGCAAGCCGACAAGAAGTTCTGAGCCAAAGAGTACAAGTGTGAGGAAGAAGTACATGATATCCAAGTGAGCAAACAGTGGGCAGTTAGGAAGGGCCCTCACCTGGTCTCTAGAGGGATGAAGCTTAGGCTAAGTCCTAAAAGGTGAGAGGCCATTTGGTTGTAAAGAGGAAACAGGCAGTCGATGTGCTTTATAAATAGTGAAAAGACGGTGAACAAGAGAAGCCAGATGTGCAGGTAGGACTGAGCCAATCAGAACTTAGAGACTGTCCCAAAGACCTGTTATTGTGTCACTTTAGCCCAAGAAGACAGCCTTACACAGAGAAGAGGGTTACATGAAAACCTTGTTTCTCAAGACAAAATCGGAGACAGGACTTCAGAGCACAAGGACAAACACTGACCTTCGAGCCTCATATTCAGTGTGCAAATATTCTAAGAGAAACTAATATTAATCCTTGGCTCTGTGACAAATTTTTATCAGGAAGAATTTTATCTCTCAATGAGCTGACCACTGAGCAGGGCCCAAAGAAAAAGGTCAAGGCACAGAAGAATGCCACAGAGAAGGAAGAAGCAGTCAGCAAGGATGGCCTTGAAGGGCGGAATCCAGCAGGACCATGACCTGTGAGAGAGGCCGCTGGCCACAGCCCAGGGTCAGAGGCGGCTGGGACAGGAAGGGCAGAATGACCTGCTTCACATTGTCCACCAAACAAATCCCAGAGAGGCTGAACCGCCACCTCCCCCCAACAGGAGCCATGCACTCAGCCTGGACCAGGCCACCTTGGAAGCTAGTGGGAAAGCATGCCAGGGTGGCCTGAAACTGGGACAGGCGGCTGGGGGCGAGGCCCATGCTCCTTAGGCAGGCACTTCCTGCCTGCGTGTCTCATTGCTAGGGTTGTTTCCTTAGTGGAAAAGAACCTAAATTGGAAACAAATTCCCTCAGATTTACTTTTATTATCCTTTAAAACAAACATCTGCTGCTAGTCACTGTCAAGCAGTGGAACAGCAAACTGACAAACTATGTGTCTTGACCCAGACCATAATGCCACCACTGAACTCCCTGAGAGACAAGCCAGGCCTTGACCTAGCACACTGGTCCTTGTGTGGCGATGTGGTTCTGGCCTCTGGAGGCACAGGGGTATACAGAGAACCACCCCAACTAGCACTCGGCAGACGCCCAAAAGCCATGTAAAGTCATTTGTCTTCACTCTGCTAGACATACCACCTAAAGCAGAAGTTCGCTGCTCAACAGTACTGGTGGTTTAGATAGGAAATTCAGAAAATGCAAATGAAATCAGTGTCTCTAAAGAAACACAACTCTCAACATTTTAAAAAGCTCATTCCTTTTCCTAGCAATGCACACTAGACATGATACAAATGCATATTTCTGTCCCATAAGAAATCAGCCCTATTTTGTCTATCATATTACCATAGCTCTCTAAAATCAAGGTCTTAGGCTCTGAAATTGTAAAGACATTTCATAACATCCTGGCCAAAGCTATAACCTACTATAGCATTATTTAAATTTCTTCAGGGAAAAAAGTGGCTGTACCTAAACTTAGTCCAAGAATTTAAATAGCAAGCTCTAGGGGAAAGGTAGCTGCAATGGGCTCATAATGCTGTCCTGTGAGGTGGAGCAACCTTCCTCAGAAGACAGTGGCATTCTAATCCCCCCATTTGGCGACTAAATAAACAGAGAACAGTAGTCTGGCTTTCAGGTGAAAAAGATGTGTATTAGTAACAAGTGCAGAGCTCCTGGCAGCAATGGTTACTTAGTAAAACCATCCAATTTCTTTGCCCAGAGGTGTTGAAAAAGAAATAAATGCATCTGCTTATGTTGGTACTAAAGCAACCATGCCTAGAAGGTGTTGCACAGAAGGAGGACACTTTAAGAATACTCTGTCACTACAGGGCACTTTTTCTAGTCACAACCAACAAGACACATGAAAGCTCTGTCCCCTACCAACGTTGCAACTCACAGAATTGCCTCACAGGCAGAGGCCTGGCTCCCCTCCACACTGCAGGAAGCATCAGATCAGATCAAAAGAGGTCTTTGTGTAGAGCACTGCTGTTGTGAAAGGATCACCTTTAAACTCCAGTGACATGTTTCTTCCGCCCTGTCTCAGATGTAGGTGAAAGAAGCACACTAAGACTTTCCTACCTCCCCAGGGAGAGTGAACTCAACCACCTTTTTAAAATCAGAAGTTCCTGAGACCACAGTCAGGCTACACAAGAGCATCGCCAAATGCAAACACAGAAAACTTGCTTTCCTTGCAGGTCCCCAGCGGGGTCCATGAGAAGTGTGAAGTTCTAGAGCCTGATCCTCACAAATCTACACTTGCGACTTACTTGCCATTGGTGGAAGTGGATCCCAGCATTCAGGATCATCTGCTTGAACATTCATTTACAACACTAAGCCACAATCCTTCAGCATCCCCTTAAGCAGGTGGCAAGCCCGTGGGGCTGTAGCCAGCAACTTTTACAGCCTAAAAGGTGACAAGTCAGCCAATCGCATTCATTCCTCTCACCAACTCTTTTAAAGAATAAGGAGCCTAGTGTTTCAGGGCAGAGATGCCAACCTTGCCAAAGTTGCCTCTCTCTGAAGTGAGCACATTTAACAGAGTTCCTGCTGGGCAGCCAGGCAGACAATCCCCAACTTTTCCATTCATTGCTAATGACACAAAGTGTATTTTAAATACTCAATGCTGTTTAAAATATAACTCAAGTCTAGTTCTGTATAAGCCTGGGGAAACAGGATCTTTAACAAACAGGGAGAAACAGAGAAAATTCACACATTTCCAACACCTACTATATGCCAAGCACTTAGCTGCACCTTTTATATAGTTAAATTAATTGATGAGAGAGCATAGTGCAAGAATTATTCTTCCCTATTCCACGAAAGTGACTGGATATCTCAGGTGAGGCAAATGTAGGACCCAGAAGAAAGCAGTTCAACCCTAGGATACACACAGGCAGAAGCGTCACAATGGGGAATGACACAGAGAGCTACACCCCTGCCAGTGCCCTGTGCATCTGTTCAGCACCCTGCACTCACTAGACAACCCCTCCTTTATGTCATCTTATTTATTTTTAGCATAGAATAGAGATGGGATGGTAGTGTCCTAGAGTTGTCGGAGCTCTGAGAATGAAATCTAGTTGTTCTTTCCAAGGTACTTATCACCAGGAAGATTATTTATATTTCAAGTCTCTATGTCTCTGTCTTTAAAATGGGAATGCAGTATATGCCAAACCTATGTGCAGCACAGCAAAAGAAGAAAGGGGGAAGATATATGGAAAAGCACTTTAAAAATTATAAATTCCAATGTGAGGTAGTATGCATGATCAGAAAACCACTGAAGGGCCGATACCAGATTTTTCTCCCATGCAGACTTCAGAGTGGAAAACAAAGGTGCACTTGGGCATGGTCTTTATCACAAGCAGGTTATCCGTCTTCCTCCAACTCTAAGATTATAAAGAGAAGTAGACACCCTCTGTGGGAGCATTGTCTCATTCATGGGACCATTATAAAAGCCTGGGAATGACTTTCTGAAAACTTACCCAGGATAAAGATGACAATAGCAGCTAGACTCCAAAGTTGTAGCAATATCTGCTGGCATTTGGTGCCCTGGTATAGATTTCTCCTATGGCACAATAGCTTGGTCCAGTGTAATCCACAGAACACAGCAGAAGCGATGCAGGGGCAGGTTCCAAAGTAGCTGCCACTTTTTGCCTGTCTCACAGTTTAAGCAGGCTGAGAGGAGAGGCCATGTGGCGAAATGACAGTAGGCCAGCCTCCCCATCTCAGCAGTCCAGCTACCAAACCATCTCTACTGAAGCACTAAGTGTCATGGTGAGAACCCTGGGAGACCAAATCAATGAAGAATAGAGCACCTATGTGCAGTGGTGGTTTTATTTTTATCTATCTATCTATCTATCTATCTATCTATCTATCTATCTATCTATCTATTTTTGTATAGGGTCTCACTACTGACTCATAGTGATACTCCTGCTTATACTTCCCAAGTGCTGGGATTACAGGCCCATGCCACCACACCCGGATTCCATCACCAGCTCGGCACGCTCCAGGGCAGGGCCAAGAACCAACCCTAGCCCCTGCGCTTCCCTAAGGAAGTGCTTAATCCGCTGAGCTATACTGCTGGCCCTGCAGTGGTGGTTTTAAACCCTATTTCTGTGTATTATTTGTAATGCAGTAACAGATAATTCAGTAATAACAGTAGAAGAGGAAAGAGGGAGCTGTCATTTGGAACTTTACCGCATGCCTTACCCTTCATATATTTCATTTAATCTTTCTTACCACTAGTTAAAGGAGAGCATTATTTGCTCATGAGGCTGGCTGAAGCTAAGTAAGTTATCTAAGGTCAGGCAGATCCAGAGTAACTATTCTCTGTTATTAACTAAATGGATATTTGAGTTGAACAACAACAAAAACAGTCCTACTAATTAATTTAATGCATATTACAAATAACATAAATAGATGCATATATTGTAACACAAATAGCTTTCAACTAGGAAGGAGCCTGGAAATTAGAATTCAACTTCTAAACTCAACATTAACTTTGTGAAATTGAACAGAAAACTGGATACCCGCTAAAGTTTTCTTTTAGAAAACAGGAAAATACAACAGATCTTTGTGGTGTTGAGGGGGAATACTGGTTATAACAGACTTTAGTCAACTGAAGGAGGAATGGAAAAGCCCCAAATCCTATCCAAGTATGCAGATTTGTTCAATGGATTTGAAGTTTCCCTCCATCATAGTTTCCACAGAAATTCTCAGTTCCCAACTATTGGCATTTTCCTTGCTCTTTCCAGGTGTTTATATAAATATTCATATAAACACTGTTTTGTTTCCAGAGCTTCAGGACACATCCCTGGAAAGGATGCAAAACAAAATCAACTCAAGTACAACTACTTAATACTTCTTTATAATTATTTTTTGGAGACAAAGTCCTGAAAAGCAGAAAAGCTCTGGTTTCCAGGGAATAGCTGAATTTCTCCATGTGTTGGTCCTCCAGTTTATGTTAGTTTGCTCCTGGGGATGATAAGGAAATGGGTGATGGATTATAGGGAACTTATGTAGGAATCCTTATTGCCCTCCTGGATGCAAAGTCACCAGAGTGATGTCCCCATCTAAGCAAGGAAACACAAAATAGGAAAGACTGGTGGCAGCAGCCACTGACTGAGGGTATTTGTTCTATTCAACTGAAGAGGGTGCAAGTTTGTTCATAATGAGAACTCTGCCTGGTGGGTGGGTAACAAAGCAAGCAAGCAAGGCCATGGCAGGTCCTCCAATTTATACTGCATTGCTTTGGAAATAAAATCTAGAAGAAGAGTAAGATATCAGTGTAGAAAGGATTATTAAAAAAGTATTAAGTTGTTTTATTTTTATTTTTTTATTTTTTTATTTTTATTTTTATTTTATTTTATTTATTTATTTATTTAATTTTTTTTGGTTTGGTTTTGCTTTATTCCGCTGAGCTATTTGGTCAGCCCAAACCATTAAGTTTTATTAAAGAACTAATACTGGGTTAATTCCTGAGTATGAAGTGATGAATAACGAGAACATGGTTTATCTTAGAGATTTAAAGGAATTCTCTTCCACTCTCTAAAGGCTATACATAGATACTTTCACTACACAAATAAACTAAAAATCACGGCTCAGATTCAAAGTGGAAGGAATAATGGCTAAATAAAGATTAAAGCAATCTACTTACTGTGTTAGGGCGCAGTATAAACCAAGGGTAAAAGTAAAAATATCGTCTGATCTACTTGATTTTGAGTGTTCAGCTTCATACTTTTACAACGGTACTAATTTCTACACTAATGTAAGATGTATGAAAAGGTCTGAGCAACTGTCACTTGTTCATTGAACAAATGAGATGTTTTACCCGCTCTCCTAAACGTAAGCAAGCAGTATCTCACATTAAAACTTTCCTCTGAGCTAATCTTCACAGGAAAAGCTGTATCTCCAAGGTAGCAAGTAGTCTAGAGCAACTACGGTTAACTTGCCACATCTGGTTCCAGTTTTTCATCAATGTTGTTATAGCTGTTATTATTATAGACGTTAGTATTGCATTGTTCATGCTTACATTTTTATCAGATAGCACAAGACTCTGAAAAATTCTCTTAAATCCACATTTATAAATGCATACTGAACTTGTGGATTTAAAAAAAAAAAAAGGATGACAAATACCTGATAAAATATTTCAAACAGATGACTATTGCTACTTAATTAGCAAATCACTGTGGCCACAAGAGTTGGCAGATGGATGCGCTTATCTCCTACTTATTATGATTCAACAAATAGAGAAAAACAATCTCTGTAGCTAAAAGTTCTCCTTTCAACCAAGGATACTAGAAGCCACTTAGCACTTAGTAACCACCTGCATGGGCTAGTGTCATTTCTCAGCTGAGTCTTTATCCTCCATGCCTTCCCCAGTTGATGTACTAATAGAGGGCACTCAATTCTAGCTAAGTCAAGAGAAGCATGAGGATAGACCCACGGTAGCAGTCCTCAGCTTTATTGTCTATTGACTTCTGTGTATCTGACTTGGAGAACACCTCTAATCACTGCTGATGGAAAGGAGAGATTTCACAGTAGTGCAGGGAATATATCCAATGTGCATAGCCAAACAAAGCATTTAGCCACCTGCATAAGCTTCCTCAAGGACACTGCGATGCTTATACACACAAGTTAATTTAATACGACACCACTGGGCACAAATCATGTCAAGTGGAAGCACAAGGAGACACAACCTGGGATTTTCCAAGCCATGTGAAGTACAGATAAGCAATGTAATGGGAAAATGAAAAGGATTCGGAGACTTTATGAAATTATAACAATAAAAGAGAAAAATATTCAGAAATACTCTCACTAATTACCGCAAGAACTCTGAATCATTTCCAAGCTGCCAACGACAGGAATAAAGTTGTAACAATTGTAAGAATGGAAATAAGTAAGTATGGAAAATAAGCTATCAATTAAGTGGCGCAATACATTTATATTTATAAGAGGGCAAGAATACTACTCTGATGAATATTTCAGGAGGGGAAAATAGTGCAGCTTTATATTTTAAAATATTCTTTATACTACTATTTATTAGGAAAATGTTAAAAACTTTCTAAAAATAGAAGGTAATCACAGAGAGCATCATCTTTTATTTGTTTGTTTGTATTTGGAGACAGGGTTTCATTACGCAGTTCAGGCTGACCTTGAACTCACTCTGTTGCCTGGCTGGACTGATCTGGCAGTTGTCCTCCTGCCTCAGACTCCATAGTACTGGGATGATAGTTGTAAAACACTATGCCCAGCCAGGCATATAATTATTTTACAAATGGTTGAGGGTCAAAAGCTTAACTTCATGCAGATAGACAATGCATAATATAGTCAGTCAGGCATGGTGGCACATGGATGTCATCCCAGCACTCAGGAGGTTGAGGCAGGAGGATTGCTGTGAGTTTGAGACCAGTCTAGCTACAAAGTGAGCTGAAGGCCAGCCTGAATTGCATAGCAAGACCCTGTCTCAAAAAGAAAGAAAGAGGCATACCAAGACACGCTATGAAGATTGTTAACAAACTGTAAGCCAGTCCTGGGAGACCAGACAGACAAATGATGGGTTCCAAATCATGTCCTAAAATTCTTGTATGTCTAGTGATAAGCAAGTCTGACAGATCTTGTGACAACATCAGTGTGATCTTCACAATGTGCTCCTTGTTCTTTCTGATAGAGATCTTTAAAACAGCTTAAGCTAGCCAGAGTATACATACATCAAATAGCTAGGCTCTCTTTTGGGTTGAAGACACTTATTTCCTTGATGTATTCAGGTCGCATGCTAGTGCTCATGAAGGTACAGTGTCATTTAGGGACATCTTAGTACATGACAGGTTGCCTGACCTGGGAAACCCAGATTGTGTTGGGCTGTTACTGTTGTGCTTACTGTTTTGTAGTTCTGGGAAGTGAACTCAGAGATTCTTCCCTGAGCTACATCTACCCAGCATGTAGCTTGCTGAGTGGATAATGTTTTAAATGCTTTACATTGAGAAAATACTTGGAATTTAGAGCACTTGTCACAAAAGGAGCATGTGGATTAAGGCAACACTGTCTCCTCACATTTGGAGTAAAACAGCAGTACCTCACAATCTTGACTACCCCAGAAAATGTAAAGTTCGTAAATCCAAAGAGTATGCCATGTAAAGCTCCTAATACAGAATAATCTCCAGAACAGGTGCCACTCTTCAGTTCTATTTTGGCTATTCTTTTTCATCTTTTACTCACAGAGGAGCAGAGATTCTACATTGTAACAGCTAATAACTCCAGAACTCTGTTCCTCGCATCCCATTCCAAGTCATGCCCTCCCATCCAGGTCTTTGTCGTGTTTGACTACACAGAGCCAAGGCCCCTACCCCCGCACTGCTCTCCACTCAGATCCAGCCTATTCACCATGTTCAGATTTAGTCCCCCAGAATCCCCTGTCCAGAATCGCCTCTGACACAAACCATGGACAACTTCCAAAAGCACATAATTCTTTTTTCTCAATTTTATTCCAAGTTCTCTCATTTTTTCAAGGCTAAAGACTTGTTTTCACTAATATCCCTTTAATGTTTGGTATAATTACTGTTCTAAGAAGATATATTTTGGCAAATGCCAATCTGGCAGGTAATGTCTAAATTGCTTAACACACATGGGACCGTCCATATGAAACAGTCCTACTCCTATACCTGGAGTTCTTACCCTCCCTTCCAGGGTTGCTGCCATCCCTTTCTTAGCCCTGATCCTCTGTAGACAAATGTGGACCAAATTGATCTCTTTCCTGCTCCTCATGTTTAAGTCCCCTGGGGTCAGCCTCTGTTCTGCTTTCCCCAGGAGGCCTGTTCCACCCATACTGGCCTCACTCATCAACTCCTATTTCAGAATCCTCTAGCATTGTTTTGCTTTCTGTTTTACCAGTTTCACGTGTTTTTGTAACTCACATGATCATGTCTACTTTCTCAATCTAAAGTGTGAGTCCTCAGAAAATATTTGTGATAATTGCTATGATGGTAAACTCATAACTAATTAGATTTTACAACTAATTAGCACAAATTATGAAATCTAGAATATATCCAATACAGGGTAATTATTAAGTATTTTTTAATAATACTTGAAAGAATTAGCATCTGGGACCTCCTTTTACTGAGAGGTTTTGCATGTCAAAAGAAAATATCAACAAAATGAAAAGAGAACCCATAAATTTCAAAAAAAACCTAACTAACAAGTATTCAGACAAAAGTCTTCTATCTAGCATTTATAAAGAATTAAAAAACATTAGGGCTAGAAAATTTAGAGACCCAATCCAGAAATGTGCATATGAGATGAACACATACTTCTCAGAGGAAGAAATACTAGAAGCTAATATACACATGAAAAAATACTCCACATGACTTGCCATTCATGAAATGCAAATTAAATCAACACTGAAATACCATCTCACCCCAGAAAGAATGGCTATCATAAAGAAACCAACCACAAATGTTGGAGAGGCTGTGAGGAACAAAGAACAATTCTCCACTGCTAGTGGGAATGCAGACTGGTGTAACCATTATGGAAATCAGTGTAGAGGCTCCTAAAAAAACTAGGACTGCAAATCCCATTCAATCTGTCTATCTCCTACTGGGAATTTTCCCAGAAGAACTGAAAACATATTATAGTGATATTTGTGCACCTATGTTTATAAAAGTACATTTGTGACAGCCAAATCTTGAAAACAACCAAAATGTCCATCACCTGAAGAATGGATGAAAAAGATGTGGAGATTTTATACAATGGAGTATTGTTCAGCTATAAAGAATGATAAACTTAATGCCTTCATATATAAGTGAATGTATCTTGAACATATATTCATAAATGAAACAAAACAGACCTACACGTGTAAATATCATATAGTGTCCCTAATGTAGAACTCAAAAGAAGAAATGAAAATCAAAAGGTATAATATAGTTAAATGGAAAGTGAGAATTTAAGGATCAAACAATGAAGAGGGAGCTGGAGAAAAATTAGGAAACATGATAGGAGCAAAACCATACATTTATGTACAAAAGATGGTTAAATCAATGGTCCTAAAAATCTCCAACAGGTTTTTGAAACCAGCAGGTAATTGATTGAATTTGCACTTTGACTAACTATATATACTGACATCTGTCAACTAAGTAAATGCACTGAGAATAGCAGTATATAATGTTAAAACCATGCTTGAAATACCTATCATTTTGGTATTCTAATTAGGCACTACTTCTAATGCCTTATCAAAGAAAAAAGGTAACAAAAGAGATATGAGACAGGAAAAAAGGCCATAGAAGTTCACCATTACAATTTCATAAAGGGTTAAGTTCATAAATCTCTGTGTAACAACGTGCAATTTTTTTTTCACATTCTATATGGACTTGAAGTTCAGAATATCAACAGCTGCTGAAAAATACCTGTTTCATGTTATGTCTAAGGCATTTGATATTAAAAAAGATACTGATGTTAAGCTCAAGTGCCTATGTTAAGCTTCTCTTCTGGAGGGTTAACAACTTAAGTTGGCTACAAAAGTCAATGTTTTGGCTTTAGCCCTTAAAGGTCAGTGAGGACACAGGACATAAAATAACCTTACTGTAATGGCTGATAACTCAGTGGAGTCCCAAATTTTCTGTGAAAGGAGATTATGGGGCTACAGAGGAAGGTGATCAGTAATGTACAGTGTACCTAGAGAGAGTCATCTAGAGAGAAAACATTCTCTCGGGATTTCACAGGGAGCAAGTTTATCAAGCAAGGGCCATGATTCATCCAGACGGCTGACACTGACAAAGTTCTTCAAACCACAATGTATGGTTTCAGGGTAAATCCTGAGAGGACCTGACTGACCTTGTCTGATACAAAAGTTACATTTTTTGTAACATAGGTCTTGCTATATTGTGGTCTTAACCATCCAGCAGAAAAGTCTAACCATGAGGTTAAAAAAAGGAAAGCCATATTAATATGTTGAGTTGTAAAAGGCTCAAGACTACAGCTCCCAATAATTCCAGATGAGCTAATCGGCCACTACTGTTATGCACTATTGGACTATCTATGCAGCTACTTTATCTTTGTCCAGTGAAAAGAAAGATCTGTACTAATGATGTTTAGACAAGAAATCATGTCTGCATCTGTACTCTCTGAACAACTATAATGAAGACAACAGTATGCAATGTATTAATTATTGTAAAAAATTTAAAAATTAAAATAAACAAAGAAAGAATTATTTTTCAATGATAATTAATGGAGTTTCTCCAGTTTTCATTTTAGGAAGAGGAAAGAGGAGACGACTTAGTAAAATGAGCTTATTAGAGCAATCAACATAGCAATACATGGAAGGGATCTCTACAAAAGAGCATCAGGATTTTATTTATTTATTTATTTATTTATTTATTTATTTATTTTTGCATCCGGATTTTAAATTTCCATGAAATATGTGACAGGGGGTTTGCAAGTTAACTCAATTGTTTAAGCACCTGCTTGGGCAAACCCAGTGAGGTGAAGGGGACCCTGGTTTGATCTTCAGCTCCACATGCCTTACCAGACTCACCCTTCAGGCAGCCTGAGCCAGAAAAAAAAAGAAAAAAAATATGTGACAAGAAACCATAAGTTTATGAGCACCAAATCCTGAAATGAACTGCTTACTGAAAAAAGAAGATATTGTTCCTAATTTGAAATGAGTTAGGTGCAATGGTTTATAGAGAGAGGGACAGGCTTTTTGGGGTACATTCAAATGCTAATTCCTGTGATAATAAATTCCTGTTTTCTGTTTTGATCAGCTAATAATTAATTGCTCAGGTTTCTTGTGTGTGTGTGTGTGTGTGTGTGTGTGCGCACGTGCATGTGTTTGGTACCAGAGTTTGAACTCAGGACCCTCTGCTTTCCAGGCAGGAGCTTATTCTACTGAGCTATCTCCCCAGCCCTCAGTTTGAAGAACTGAACAAAAAAGACAACTGGAAATATCTCCAGGAAAATAAGGCAATATAAACAGACATACAAAAGAACAAAGGTTTTGACTTCCCCAAGGTTGCAATAAAATGAAAGAGCTATTTTGAAAAGTGTTATAAAACAAGGGTAAGGAGACCTAAAAGAAATCTTACCTAAGAGCAATCTGAAGCAGTAGGCAGGGAGAACCATGTGTGTCAACCTAATTTCTGTTGAGAGTTAATGACTTTACAATGCTAAGTGTTCATTGCTTGAATAAAAGCACTGGCAGCAATCACTCTTCTAAGCCCAAGGTTGCCTAAGAGGGGACACCCACTGGCACTCTGTTGAGTCAACCAATGAAACAAGTGAAGGTAGTAGGCAAAGAGACCACCTTCCTGCTCCTATAAAGGCTGCTTGGTGGGAAGCTTCTGCTGCTGTAATCTCCTTCCGCTAGAACAGTGTAGGTGGTGTGCTTTAACACTCTATGCCTTGTCAGGGTAATACACACTTTCCTCAAAATATTACAAAGTATAAAACATCTATTAAAAAGTATCTAGTAGCCCTATGTGATGTTCTTTTAATATCATAATATTTCAGGCAATATTAGGGTTCCTGCAAAAAAATGTCATGACAAAATAGTTAATAGTCCTTTTTATACAATCTCAACAGAAAAAAAAAAGTGATGCAGAGTGACAGTTGAGTTGGGACATCTGTCACTTAGGAAAAAGCAGAGATAATTATATACCATAGTATTAGTTTTAAAAAGTTGAATAGAAGAAGAAGCATAAGAAGCAGAAGCAGAAGAGGAGGAGGAGGAGGGGGAAGAAGGGGAGAAGGAGGATGAGGAGGAAGAGGAAGTAGCAGCAGCAACTAAATGGAAAAAATAATATGGATTTTTTTTTTAATTTCTGTCTGGGAAAAGCTGACCAGACTGAAATTTCCACCAAGTGTATATAGTGTGCAATGGCTGAATTTTACTAATCCCCAGTAAGCTGAACTAATTTATTTTATTTCATTTACAATGCTGCATTTACCATTTGTTAAGTGATACCTGATATCAATTAAACTGGAAAATATTTGATAGTCTAAATCTGAGTAAATAGAAAAAAAATCAGTATTTTTTTTCAAATCAAATAATTGTTGATGATAATATGGTCTTTAGAGTAAAAACAAGCCTTGAAAGGGAGGTAAGACTTTTTCCCTGGAGGCATTAGCAAGGAATTTTGCATAAAGAACTTAGAAAGGAAGCAGAATAAATCCTCTGGGACTGCTTACCAAGCCTAATCTTTCTTCTTTCTCATTTCTGTAACACTGCAAGCAGAGTAGAGGGCATCAAGAGATTGTTGACCTCAAATTTAACCCTGGAAGCTGTAGTAAATCACATGCAAGACTTCCAAACAATTCACTCAAAACACCGCAAAAGCAAGGCAGCTTAATTAGTAGAATGGCTCAGTACTTTGGAAGACACAGTGTTTGATTATTACTCTATTAGGACAAAAGATTTTCTTATCGACTACCCATAAAATAGTGAAAATGATATCTGTTTCACAGATAGCAAGACTGCCATCATTGAAAAGGTTCAAAGGTATACTTATGGTATTTGCCTGACACACACTAAAGCCTTACAAGTCATAGGTATATTTATTATGACAATGCACTTTATCATTGTACTACCATTATTACTTATTGCCACCACTATCCTAGTTGGAAAGCTGACAAGAAGTCTATGTTTTTATCTTCCTATCCTTTGAAGGCCAGCACAATGATTTCTGCTGCACTTGATAAATGTAACATTACCTGAAACGTTCAAGGGTTCCTTATAAATAAAAGTGATTCATCTCATACATGTTTTGCATCTCAAGGAAAAGACAAGCATCACCTCCCTCCTCTTTATGAAGGGCATGCATCCCCAAAGGACCTGCAGTTGCTTTAAACTATAACTTCCTTATAATAGTTGTACACTTTGGGAAGTTAGGAAGAAGTTCAGGGATGAGGCTAAGGTGAAAAAGACTATCTTATCCAGCCCAGAGTCGTATGGAAATATTAAAGACCACAGCCACTAATATCTCACCTTGCATGTTCCGCACTGTTCTCAACCCTTAATAAATGCCACATTTTATTCTTATCTTACAAAATGCACATAACATTTTTCTATTTTATAGATGATGAAAACATGCTCTAAATCACATCACTAATGAAGGAATTAAGTCAGGCATAGGTCTATGCGTGAATTTTGAGTCTGAATTTATAACCATCTGCCACCAAACAAGCCTTAGCAACAGTAAGTTCACAAAGGCTTCATCTATTTAATGATCACAGTTTTACATATACCATTCAGTACTGTGACATAGTCAATACTTTTCCACTAATAAATAATTATTCACTTCTCCCCTACTTCCTAACTTTCTCCTTCCTACCACAGAATCTGACAATCTGAGTACCAGTGTCCTCCTTGGAGCACTGTGTCAGGTCCATGACTACTAATACAAAACAGCTCTGCTATGGTTGTTGAGTAACACACTGACATGGACTCCTTATTTAATCCATTGCTGTCGGCTCTCAGAGTTTAAGTGACAAATGAAAATTGAGTGTGAGAGAAAGCAGGCAGAAGGGTGTCATTTCTAGAAAGTCATCCAGCCTGGGGCAGCAGGCCTCAGCAGCAGCTCTGTGCTATATCACTAGAGCAAGAAAGCCTCTCAACCAATTAAATCCTACCTACACTCCAAAGGACAAGACTACCTGATCTCTGAAAGAAATCCATGTATTAGCTAAGCAGGAAAACACACAGTTGTGTATAACAAGCAAGAAGACTTGATCTCTAAAATAGCCTCTCAGCGATTACTTATGAAATGAGTAACTATGTAATGCAAGCCTAGATTAGGAACTCCCAGAGAAGACAAACTACTCTCAGGCAGGATGGGAATGGCCATCAGTACAGTGCCCAAACCTATTAAGTACAAAAATCAGTATGTCTAAGGTCAACGCTGAAGCCACCTGTCTAAATGTCATTTGTTAACCTGAAGTTCATCAGAAGAGGGCTCAACAGCCCCACTATGTCCAATCATATTACCATATATATATATATATATATATATATACATATACATACATACATACATATGCTTTCCATTGGACATAAAACCAATCTAGAGGCACGGGTTAACTCACAGCCAAAATACTACAACATACAAGACGGAAAATATACAGAAATACCAAATGTATAATATAAACTGCAAATTCCTAATCTGAACTTTTTGAGCAAAGACATGATGTCAAAGGAAAATTCTCCACCCTAGATCTCATGCTATAGGTCATGATCAAAACATTGGTTCACTAAAATATTTGCATACAATTATCTTCTATGACTAAGAATAAAGTATATGTGGAACAAATTTCATGTTTTCAGTGTGGTCTCATTCCTCAAGAAACATAATGATGCACATACTCAATTTAAACAAAGAAAGTAAAATTTCTATGCTCTTCTGGTCAGATAAGCCTTTAGATAAGGTATATTCAATTTCATTATGTTTGAGTAAATAATCGCTAGCAAAATACCTCCACATCTAAGAATAGCTAGGAAGCTATGAAGCTTCAATGTTAAACAAAATAGTTCCCTTGAGTATCTCCGGCTTTCCTTATAGCAGACCATGCCCTGTGATACCTTCTTAGACTTCCCATGCATCCCCAAAGCCAGCCTGTAACCATGATTTATGCTACCTATTCACAAAACATCTATGTGTAGAGCTTTTGGGGATAAGATAGATTCACACAGTATCAGAACTGCTAACCAGCTGGGCGTGGTGGTGCACGCCTGCAATCCCAGCACTTGGGAGGCTGAGGCAGGAGGATCGGTGCGAGTTCGAGACCAGCCTGGGCTACAAAAGTGAGCTCAAGGCCAGCCTGAACTGCACAGTGAGACCTTGTCTCAAAAAGACAAAAAAAAAAAAAAAAAGAACTGCTAACCAAGTCTGTCAGTTTTAGCTAGCATCCAGAAGTTGTTTTTGGATGTCAGTCACAAAAGGTATGCATAATGGGGAAGGCAGGGTTTCCTTTCCTACTAAAGCAGCCCAAGAAAGAACAAATCTACAAAAGGTCTTCTGCACATCCTCCCTACAAAACATAAAACAAGGGAAACTACACTTATCCATGCATGATGCATTCACTTTTCAAGGAAATAGGTGAAAAATCTATCAAAACCTTGATTATTATCTTCATGACGGTGCAGACAAAGCCCACAAATTCATCTTTTAGGCTTTAAATACAGAAAACTGCTTTACTTTTCAAGTAAATATATGCTATAAACTTGTGGGAAACTCAAGAATGCTTTGTAGCTAAAGAAAGTAACATCATTGCCTACTCATTTTGCTTAATTTGCTAGTCTCGGAGGAACTCTGCACTAACACTTCCATCCCATTTTGGATCCTCCAATAGGGAAGCGGTCCAGAGCCCTGGAAGGCCTCCACCTTCAAGAGCCAGCAGTTCGCTAGGCCACCAAGGTTGCAGGATGGAGCTCCTTCCCAGCATGCCTTCCTGCTTATGTATGTGTTACATACATTTCACTTACATTCCCCAAGTTACATTCCAGTAACTAAGCTTCCTAAGCTTCCTCTGAATTGTTTATTCTATATTTTTAAAACCCCATCAGCTGTTGAGATGATTTGCAATATTCTCTTTCTTTCTGGTTAAGCAGGATTGGCGAGCATTACTGGGCCTTTTGGTGGAATCCTTGCTATTTAAAATTCCTACTGCTGGGATTAACAGAGATAATGCCTGTGAAAGCCCTTCGTAAACTGCAAAGTCCTAATCAAACAAAGTATGCAGCTATAATATTAACCATCAGAGCTATAAGCACAATCCACATGTAATGCAGGTTTGAAAACACCAATGTTCATTTGGGCCTTCTCTTTGCTCCATTCCCACCTTAGAGGCTACATGTTAATGCCCAGTATGAGAAGCTCCTCTAAACAAAAGTTTTATTTTAATGAATAAATGGATTTCTCAAAAAAAATCATTTGATTTTCCAAGGCAACTAGCACAGACCAGGAAAAGTCTCAATATGACAACTTCATGAAGATATGCTGCCAAAAATAATGGGGTGTGTAGAAGACACACCACAGAACATTAAGTTTTCCTAAAGATAATTTCTGTGATAATAAAATCTGGTCCTTTGTAGTCAGCATTTCAGAAAAGGAGAAAATTTCCTGGGGCAGAAAGTTCTATCAACTCAGAAATCTGTATTAGCCCATGATTGCCCAGGGAGAGGCTGTGGCCCCAAAAAGGAGAGGGTCGCTGCAGTCTGACTAGATTAAAATGAAAATCACAAAATACTCCATGATTATCTCAGTCTCAGTACTAGGATCAGACTTTCTCCCTGGACTCTTTCAATGGAAGGAACAGACAAGTCCATATCTCAGCAGAAAGAAGGCCAAGTGTGAAAAAAAGCAGCAGCGAAGAGGTACCCATCAGAAATTTCTCTGTGGAAAATGCTTTTTTTGAGCCTTTACTAGAACAGTTGTGGTTACTAGAGAAGTCATCCTGTTTAGATACCTGGGTAAAGGGAGGGGTGCAAAAGGTGGGCATTAATATTATAAAAGGGGCCAGGCGTGATGGTGCATGCCTATAATCCCAGCACTTGGGAGGCCAAGGGAGGAGGATGGGTGCAAGTTTGAGACCAGCCTGGGCTACAAAAGTGAGTTCAAGGGCAGCCTTAACTGCATAGCCAGACCCTGTCTCAAAAAGACCCCCCCAAAAGAATAATAATAATAAATAAAAACAAATAAACAAAAAAACTGAAAAAGGGTGGCAGTGGCTGTGAATAAAGGCCTCATTTAGTTTATTCAACTCAATAAAAATCTCAAAGATAAAACATTCTCAACAGGAAAGGAAACATGACTAAGTTTAATTTCAGGAGATGAGACTACCGTAATAATTCTTTTCCCTAAGTAGAGGGCGAGATGGGGCCAAGAGCAGAGTTCCCTTCTGAGACAGTGCAGGGCTCAGGGACAAGGAAGGCCCTTGAACCAGTGCCTTGCTCTGATCCACTTCAGAAAATATCATATTTCTGCCCATCAGTCAGCATTAAGCTGCTTAGGGGCTGTGCTTTAGGAACTAGCAGTTGCCAGTAGCAACAGGGCAGGAGCACTTCAGGAGCTGGGGTGCGGGCCTCGGAGGGAGGGAGGGGCACCCGAATGAGTCCAGGGCAGGAAAGGCCAGGGAGTCATCTGGAAGGGGGCACTGCTGGGATCAAGGAGCAGCCAGGCTGCTGACCTCAGGGAGGAGCGTTGTTTCCAGTGGAGCAGCAATGCCTGCACGAAATTCACCAGCCTCTGCCCATCCCCAGCGCAGGAGCCCAAATTTGCCAAGGTCTGAGCATAGGAGCTGGGGAGAGACCAAGGGACAGTAGAGACACTGACCCTGTGCCTTTAGCTAGGGAGGACTACTCAAAACAACTTGCACCCTTCGAGTCTCCGGAAAGACCAACATGGAAGCGCTTATGCACGTGCGCATGCTTTTCTTCGAGCTTGCAGCACAAAAGCGAGGCCCCACAGGTGGAAAGGAGGGACGCGCGGGCGCGGGCGCGGGCGCGATGGGAGCGGAGCCGCGGGCGCGCGCACCCTCCCAGACCGAATCCACTCGCTGACCGGCCCCGCGCCCTCTCGCAGGCTTTCTGGGAAGAGGCAGCGCTGAACCCCGCGCCACCTTCATGAACTTCTCCCCCTGCTGTTGAGATCGGGTAAGAGGGAGAGGAAGCCGGCCCGAGGGAGGGTCTCAGCGGGCACCGGCGGCCGGCGGGTGGTAGACTCGCAGCAGCAAGTGGCCGGGGTCGGGGTCGGCGGGTCCCTGGACGAGAGGGCGCGGCCGGCGCCTGGGGAGGCCGCGCCCGGCTGCTCGCCCCGGCGGGGGCGGCTAGTGTCTCCTTACCTGGCCCGCAGTGGAGCATTTTGTAGCGGCCCGGGTGGGCGCCGCCCCCTCCACGCAGCGGACTGGCGGAGCCGTCACTTCGGAGACTGCGAGGCTCGGGCTGCAGAGCCCGGAGTTGACAAACTTGCCATGTCAATCCTGGGACACGCGCGGTCCACGCTCCGGCACCTCACGCGCCTCTGCTTTGTTGTGCTCGGCCGCCGCGGGTCCCCCACCCGCCTCTGCCGTCCTGCGCTCCTAGCCACGAGACTCCCCTTGCGCCGGGCCCGGTGGGCAGCGCCCCTCTCCTCGGGGCGCACGTTAAAGAGCCGCCCGGGCGCCGGCGGCAGCGCTGCGCGGCATGCGCTCCTGGCGGGCGGCTCCGGCCGGGATTCCCACCCCCACGCTTCCCCCTCCCCGCCCCCGCCCCCGCCCCCGCCCCCCCCCTCCAGCAGAAGCTGCTTAGATTCCGCGCTGTCAAATCCAGCCCATCTGCTGCAATCATAATCAGTCTCAACCCAATGGTTCTGACAAACCTCCGCTTGGAACCCGAGTTAGGGGAGGCCTGGGGGAGGGGACGAGAAGGGCTGGGGACCCCTGGCACCCAAAGAGAAGAGGGGCCTAGGGGCTTCTATTGTCTGCCTTGGGTGGAGGAACTGAAAGGGGAAGCAGGGATCCAGATGGAGAAGTAGGATTTTCATTTCCCAGTTTCTAGTGAGACAGAGACGGACAGAGAGACAGAGACGAGAGAAAGAGAGAGAGGTGGGGGGGGGAGAGGGAGAGAGAAAAGAAAAAAATCCATTCCAGCAGGCCCCTGAGCCCTCCACACCCCACCCCCAGCTCAGTCTGAGTGGAACGAATTTCTGCTAATGAACTAAACAAACAGGTCCCTTAATCTCATCATGGGGCTGACCCAGAGACTGGCACAGATATCCGGAGTATTGTTAATTGGCAGGTAAGAGCTGGAACTAATAGCCATTTGTCTGGAGTCAGAAGTTGGTTCCCAAGTACATTTGGGAATTAAGCTTATGGAGGGAGAAAGGGCATGTAATTGGCGAAGCTGGGCCCTCTGCCTCCTGTTGGCATTTCTGGAGATAAAAGGAAATCTGTTTGGGGCAAGAAAATGTTGAACCCAGTTTAGACCCATTTGACTTTAATGAACTCTTCCCCCCTCCATTTTCTCACGAAAAACGCTACTTTTCAAGAAATGCTATTTTATTAGAAAATTACTTCTAAAATTGATTTTTTTCCAAACTAGAATGGTTTCTCCTACAAATGAAATGAAGTGCTCTTTATAATAATGTACTGTGAACTACTTCAGTATACCACTTTAATATGATCACATATTTGTACAGAGTGATAGTCATAAGGATTTCTGCAAGATTTTTTTAAGTATCATAAAAATAACAGTGGTCCTAGAGACACATAAACAAGTCTTAAACATGAAAGAATACCCACTAGTGGGATCATTCCCTGCTTTGCACATTTATGTCAAGCACTAGGAAATGTTCAACCACTATGAAGGACGATCTTTGCTAGGGAAATACTTTGTTAGATAAACAAATCACAAAGGGAAAAACTGAAGGGGAAGAATATTAAGCCATTTATTCAGATAGGAATAAGAGCCAGGAAAAAATAAATGCACTTTACTGTGAAAATTGAATAGAGTTCTAAATTAGTATTCAAATCATTCTTTTGCTTTATGCTATAGTAGAAAAATATGTGCAAGCTACATTAAGCACCCATTTATCGGAACAGGTGCTGTGCTCCCCACTAACTTTTTAGTCCAGTGGTATCTTCAAGAGTACTGTGAATGTGGGTACCCTGATTTCCATGATATGAAGTTTGATTTGCAGGTGAGAAATATATATATATATATATATATATATATATATATATATATATGTGTGTGTGTGTGTGTGTGTATAATGGGATTTAAGAGTGACTCTGTCATAATTAACAAAGTAAGCCAAGGACAAATACTAGTCAGATTTACAGATATTTTAACATTTAAATCTTGGGAGTTTTCCATTATCAATTTATTTAATGTGTTTGTGAGTATTAAGTACAATTTTTCTTAAAAGATTAACGTAATAGCAAGACAATATTTCCGAAAAGCCTGTCTTTGTCAGGAAGAGTTATGCTGATGTCTAATTTAGGGAACAGCATTCAGGAAATGAAAGTTGCCACAGACTCAGACTGAGAACTAGACACCAGAGTGCAGGAACCATCCTATGCAAGAAATATTCAAAATTCCATTCAGTACTCAGCCATCCTGGTGGACTGAGATATGTATTAATTTTTGAAAGAGATAATTCATGTAAATCTTTTTTTAAATCTTGGCTTTTACTAAGCACCATATAAAGCTTTGTAGTGGTGGAGCTTGTATAAGTAGAGTTTGCATTGGTGGTTGATGCTGTTATTGGTGATTTTTAGCTAAAATAAGATGCTCAGTAGACAACTGAATAAGTATCAAAAGTATGGGATTCATAACATACATTCAGGTCCAAATGTAAATTTTGCAGTTGCACAGCCCAGAGATAGTGACATTAATTCCATCATGTTGGTGGGTCATCAGACTGTGAGTACAGGTGGAGATGTTTGAACATTGAGTCATGAGGTGCTCCAACTTTAAACATTGAATGAAATAAGAACCAATGAAGGAATCAAATGCCTTATGTACAAAATATTTCCCAATTTTTGGTCCATGCATGTGGATGCAAGGGTTTTCCATTCTTAAATTCAATAAGTACTGATATAGGACATGATTTATGAGAGAACATGGACCTAAAGAACAGCATGCATTTCATTTTAATTAAACATTATCAAAAGACAAAACACTGCTTGCCCACAATCAAGTCTCATCTAGAATATTTACTCAGAGCATGTTTGATAAAATGGATAATAAAGAGACAGCACACATATATGGAAATGTAGAAAAAAAAAACTTTGTAAGATAGCAACTCAATTAAAATGAAGAAACTAGGCCCTCTGGAAACTCATTCACCCCAGCATCCAAGCCTGGTGTGTGAATGGCACCACTCAGGCCCACTGGATTCACATTCTGACCAGAGCCCAGGCCTAGTGTGTTAAGTGGGACCACCTGGGTCTCACCAGAAACTCACTCCACCCAGCACCCAGGCCCAGCATGGAAGTGGAATTTCTTCCATCAGTCAGGCCTGATGTGGGACCCAGCAGGAGAACTTCCTGAAGAGAGGTAGGTGAGAGGCAAGACCCATCCAGCTGATTCAGGAGCAGAACATCTTGCCAGAGTAGCACAGCAAGCTCACTTCCACAGGCTGCAGCAGGAAGAAGTGGAGCACAGCAGCCAAATCCAAGCCACACCCACCTGGACAAGTTTAAACTTGGTAGATCCAGACCTGGTGCTAAGGTAAGAACTCTACTAAAGCTCTACACCAAAGGTCAAAAGAGTGCTATACAAAATGACAAAGAGAAAGAGCAAAGTGCATTCTCAGGCTCTGAGCCCACCCAGAACAAACGCAAGAGATAATAGCATAGAAGAAATTGAAAATAACACACCTGAAATCTCTGAAATAGTAGCATCTGAAGTAAAGAAACAACTGCAGGAAGGTATAGAGGAAATCAGATCAGAAATAATTTCTGAAGTTAAAAAAGGAATGATAACTATAATGAAAGAATTACTAAGTGCTTCTAAAGAAGACACTGATTAAAAAAATAGAAAATAGAAAAATGATGCAATCTTTGAGCAATACAGGAAAGAAATAGAATGCATGAAGTGCAAACTGCTATAGAGGAAATTAAAACCTCAATCACAAGCTGACAGAACTATCTGAATGAAAGTGAAAGTAGACTTTCAGAATTCAGACTTGGAAGACACCATTGCAGCTAGTGAAAAGGTTAGAAAAGATCTCTTAAAAACAACTAGGAGGCATTAAAAAATAATTCAACATCTGCAAGATGATACAAAGAACAATCACGTAAGACTAATAGACATCAATGAGAAATGTTAGTCAATATAAATGGTATAAAAAATACAGACAGAAGTAATAGCAGATTTCACCAAATTAATCATCAAGTCAAGAAGCGCATGGAGCAAAGCAGTACAAGTTTTGGAAGAAAACAAATTCCACCCCAGACTGCTATAGCCTGTAAAACGCTCTTTCGGGCGTGGTGGCTCACGCCTGTAATCCCAGCACTCGGGAGGCTGAGGCAGGAGGATCAATGTGAGTTCGAGACCAGCCTGGGCTACAAAAGTGAGCTCAAGGCCAGCCTCAAACTGCATAGCAAGACCCTGTCTCAAAAAGAAAGAAAAAAAAAAAAAAAAAAAAGTATAATGGATACTTGAATGCAATACTTCCATGGCAAGGAACAACTAAAGAATTTAATGATGACAAACCCTACACAGACTGCTAAAAGATATTCTTGAGAGGGATCAAAAAGACCACAACTCCATGAATGAGAATGGAAAGAACCTATCAAATAGGGTAAACAAATATAGCAGAAAAAGGTATACAGCAGTCTTTCAATTATTCTTTTGTATACAGCAGCAAAATATTTCCATCAGCATATTCTACAAATGGACTTCTCCTGTACCCTATACATTTCATTGAGGACAGATTTGTTTTTTCTCTTTCAATCCTTTGAATTAATTAGTCTAATTTCTTACCCATTTACTCTTTTGTTTTCCTAATGTGGAATAAGATGCTAATTAATTTTGCTCCTCCATAGTAAATTTTTTTTATGTATATGCTTTAATGATTTTTTTCTTTACAATTTGTTTTGGACAATTTCATTTTTGTGTATCTTGGTATAATTTCATTCATATTTCTTGTCAAAAAGTTCAATTTTTTTTTGGAAATGTGCTAAAATTCCAACTAAATTTAGAAATTTTAAATCTTTAAATATTTATTGCCTACTCCTTCCTACTTTAAGAATTCTAATTATAATGAGTGTAAGTTTCTTGATTTTGACACAGAGTGAACTATTATATGACTGATCTGTAAGCTCTTTCTTCATTTTTACTTTAGACAATTTTACTGTTATATTAATTTAAGTTTGTAAATAATTTATTTGCAATATTCAACCTATGACTAATCTCATGCTATGTATTCATTTCAGAAATATTTCTCTAAAGTTCACTTTGTCTACATTTTATATCTTTCACATTTTAATATTTATCTATAATTTTAATATGCTGTATAGTTATTGATTTTCAATAGTTAATGAAAAATAAAATAAAATGAAGAAAATATTTAAACATATACTTTACCAAAAATACAAATGTAGTAAATGATGCACAGAAAGTGTTCAATACTATTACATATTAAAGAAATACAGAACAAAGGAATGAAAAAAAGATACACAATATACATAGTTACAAATTTCATGTGATGATATTATCACAGTGTATAATTAAAGTATACCAGTAACATAAAAAATTGCATTAGAAAAATACAAATTACAATGAGATTTACACATTCCAGTAGAACTGATTAAATTTAAAAGATTAACTATACCCAGTGTTAACTGACATTCTTATACATTATGAGTGGGCTTACAGAATAGTCCAGAATTTCAGAAAACCAAGTGGCCAATTATTATACAGTTAAGCAGAAATTTAAGAGAATAGCCAGGAATCCGACTCCTCTGTGTTTGCACACAAGAAATGAAAACATGCACTGGCTCAAATTGTTGCACATAAATGCTTTTAGCAGCTTTACTCATAATATCCCCCAAACTGAAAAGAACCTGAATTTATGCTGACTTCTAAACACATCGATGATCTGTAGTATAACCATCCATATTATGAAATACTTACCAGCAACAGGAAAGAATCCACTGTTGATAAACTCAACAACATGCCCACATCTCAAAGTCATACTAAGTGGTAGAACTTTGTATTTTGTAACTGGATTTTGTTTGATTCTATTTGATTCTTAAACTTTTGAGGGAGAAAAGGCAGGTTAATGGTTGTCTGAGACAGAGGATTTTCTAAAAGAAGTCACAAGTAAAGTACTTGGATATGGAAAGAGCTATACTCTGCATCCTCATGGTGGAGGTTACAAAGCTGTCCATGTACTATTAAAAACTTCAAAGTTTATATGATTATAAGACAGTGAGTATTACTGTTTGTAAATTACATCTTAATAAAAACATTTTAAAAATTAAAAGCATTTAGTCTTATTTTTTTTTTTTTCAAAAATGGGGACAGCATAGTGATTTTCCACTTCAAAATGAAACCTAGGGGGCAGGGGAGATATCTCAGTAGAATAAGTGCCTGCCCTGCAAGCACAAGGTCCTGAATTCAGTCCCCAGTACTGTAAAAAAAAAATGCTCAAGCCATCATGAAGTTTAGTGAGAACTAGAATATTCAAATAATGTAAATATCACCTCCTGATATTTTATTAATTGAAAAGAAAAAAATACATACGGGAGCAATCTCTTAGGAAGCTTCCACATACAGTGCTGAGATGTACTTTGTATCACCTATGAGATATTTTTGAGAGAAGCACATTTAGCTTGCATCTAAGGAAGTCTGAGCCATAACTTCCAACTTACAGAAAATAAAGGAGATAAACAGATAAGTGACATGAGCAGGAAAGCATGGAGCCTTAATGGACTACAGAACCTCCTATACTGCTTTGGAACTTCAGCACCTGTTACAGCTTAGATCTAAACTAGCCCCAGATGCCTCCTGTGTTTGAAGGTCATTGGATTCTGAGGGCACTCCAGCAGGGCTTGCAGTTAGGAATGAGGCCTGGCAGGTGGCGCGTCACAGCAGGAATGACCTGGAAGGGTATCTTTGTGGCCGATTCCTCCCCCTGGCTCTCTTTTCCTTGATGCCAGAATGGAACCGCTCTCCCGCACCCGGCCCTTCCAGCAAGTAGTCTCTGCCTTAGAGCAAGCCCACCACAGTGAAAATGTGAGCCTCTCCTTGCGTAAGTTCTGGGTGTCGGGTATCACTGCTCAATAAGGAAAGCAACCAAAGCAGTGTGGGTGGGAAAAGGTAGATGCACTGTGGAAGATTAAAAGGGACACGACATTTTAGCTGGGCGTGGTGGCTCACGCCTCTAATCCCAGAACTCAGGAGGCTGAGGCAGGAGGATTGGTTCGAGTTCGAGACCAGTCTGGGCTACAAAAGTGAGCTCAAGGCCAGCCTCAACTGCATAGCGAGACCCTATCTCAAAAAGACTAAATAAATAAATAAATAAATAGGACACAATAGAATTAGAGGAGGAGATTGGATTTTTGTGCATATAAATAGCCGTGAAATACATTTCAAAAACAAATTTAAATAAGACCACAATTGTTCAAGGAAATGTCTATGAATTTTACTGGAGACAAAAATATTACAGTCACAAAAGATATGGTAGTGATTTTTAAAAGATGCAAGCTAAAGTATACAGGACCAACATGTCAAGCTATACTGTTCAAATCAGGGTAATTCACAATTCATTATACGTTTTGTGAAGAAATGTTAACATTTGCTGTTGATAAGCTGTGGGTAGACAGGTGCTCCAATACCCTGCTGTGAATTTAATATTTTTTTATGAATAAAAATGAAAAATATAAACAATTTTAAAAACCATAGACCAATAATTAGAATACAAAATATTTAAAACTTGATATATTTAAAGTATCAAATTGTAAGATGAACTAGAGCACTCAGAACTAAATTAACAATGCCAGTACATATACTCTTAACAAAAACTGGGAAATTACTGCTCAAGGTATCCGATGAATTTAAAGAATAAAAACAAATAGAATGTTTTTAAAAAGATAAAATCAGAGTTTAGTAAAGGAGAATGCAATCATTAATACAGAGAATTAGTAAAATAAATCCTGTTAGGTTAATGAAATAGAATAAAAACATAAATCAATAAACCTAGGAATATCAAAGGTTCTTTAGTTAAGGATGTAATAGAGCTTTATCAATGCAGGACTCCTTTACAATGAGAAAATTTAAAGCAATAAGTTTACAAACAGGTAATGTAGACAGTGTCTTAAAATGAAAACTCACTTAGATTTATAATCTACAGACTCTTGAACAATTCAGGCTGAACTTGTGGTTGGAGAAAGATTGCTCCTTTGTAGTCACAGGACCAAATTTTTAAACATCTTCATTGAGATGAAATCTGTGCACCTCACCCATGTAGTACATGCAGTCTAGCTTTCTTCAGCACATGCATAACCTTCACCATCTTATAAGCCTACCCCAGTTTCTTCACCCCCCCAAAAGAAAACTGTAGTACAATAGTGACAATTTCTCAGTCTCTTGTCAGAGACAATAATCTATATTTTTATAGGTTGACCTGGGCTACACATTTCAACTAAATGGAATCACATAGCTCAGGTAGCCTTTTGTGTCAGCTTCTTTTTCATTTGACATATTGTAACCCATACAGTATTGGTATGTCATTCCCTCTACTATATAACTTCCCATCATATGCACATAATTCATCTTATGTATCCATTCATCTATTAATGGATGGTCACATGAGTTGTCTGTACTCTTCAGTTATTATAATTAATGCTATAAGCGTTCATGTACATGTTTTCATATGGACCCATGTTTTCAGTTTTAAGGGCGTATGTCTAAGCAGTGGAATTGCTGAGTCCTTTAATTAACCTTTAACATTTTTAGGACCTGTCAAACTATTTTCCAAAGCAGGCACACTGCTTTAAATTTCTATCAACTATTTACAAGGGGCTATGAAAAAATACAGTGAAATGTTTTTATGTTACACGTGGTTATCATCAAATCTGTTACTCAGACTACCAGATATGGGCATGTAATACTGATCAATAATTAAAACATTAACTCCTTTCTATAAACCTTGACATTTGAAATTCTTGAGAATGGAAATGTCTCAGTGACTTGGGCCTCAGACATTTTTTGGCTTTTGGAATAATTGCATATATGTTCCTGACAGGTAAGACCCAATTCCCAGCACAACACTGATTTTTTAAAAATATGGCCTAAAGAGGATTTTAGATAATACTTTTAGTATGCCTACATTTTAATGTGATCTGTCACATACAGTGATAGATACAATCTTTTACCTAGGGCATTTCATCAGAACTCAAAAATTTTTAGATTCAGGAGCATTTCAGCACAGGTTTCTGTATTAAGGATGTTCGAATTATAGGAATAAGCTAATTCTATGTTCAAACTATCAAAAAGGGGCATGGAGGGAAATGAAGGATAGAAAGCATGAAGAAGGAGATAAAGATACGATACGACAAGATGCAATGAATTAAAGCAGGTGAGATGAAAAATGTCTTTGACACAGGTGTTTTCTAGAACTGATTCTATTAGAGAGAAACAATAGATTTTTCTAGAAAAAATTAGCATACTACTTCAATACAAATCTCTAGGCCCAAGCTCAAACCATAGATCAGACCATTCTATTGTTCCCAATTTACTCCTGAACATGTGAAGTGATAGCTTTTCTTTTTATTTTGCTGAAGCAACTATATCACAGCAGCAATTGAACCTGATATAATTAAATAAAATTACAGATGATGTCACATATGTGCCATTGTTTATTATTATAAGCATAATATGTAATCATACTTAAAATAGCATCATCAAATGATATTCAATCCAAGAAAGCAAGTTTGGCTTGATAGTAATACAGTATCATGTTATACTACATTAATGAGTCTAATTAAAAAAGGCATATGATTCTCTACATAGATGTTTTATATATCTGAGAAAATTTTATACTCCTTGTGACAAAAATCCAGAAAGACAAGAATTTGTGTATATTTCCTTCTTGTCTCTCTCTCTCTCTCTCTCTCTCTCTCTCACACACACACACACACACACACACACACATGCACACACACTCATACGCTAGTATCTTAGTTAATGGAGAAAACACTTGAGACATTCAATCTAAGCACAGAGGTAAGAATAGCTACTACTTCCTCTGCTATTCAACATCTCATTTCTATGAGAGACAATATATATGAGATAAAGATACAAGAATTAAGAAAATATGCCATGGCAGTATGTCAGAAGACAATAGATATCGAAAATAAACTAAAAAAATTCAGATTCAATAAAAATGTATATAAAGTCCTCATAATAAAACTGTTGGAAATTATATGTTAAAACTTAATTTACATTAGCATAAAAGAAGAAAAAACAAAACTAGAAATGCACAAAACTTACAAAGCAAGCATTAAAATTCCTTCTTGCAAAAAATTAGGCTTGAATGAATGCAAGACATTTACTGTTCTGTGACAAAATGCACATTGTAGAGAGTTTGGTTCACTAAATTATTAATGAAATTAACAATAAAGGTATCAATAGGGTCCTTTGGGAGTAGAGCCAGTTAATATCAAAGCTCATGTGAAACACATTTGAAGAACAGACAGGTATGCTCTAAGAAAGAAAAGCTGAGAAAATAGTTCTACTAGAAATAAGCACACTATGAAGCTTCTCAAATAAGAAGTGTGGCAATGGGGCACAGATAGGCAGCCAGGACAGAAACTGACTTGTAAGTCCTGAAACAGACCACAGTGCCAAGACAACTAGTTGGCTATGTGAACAAATATACATTGAGTTTATGCCTCAAACTATGCACAAGAGTAAACTTCAAATCATTTGGAAATCTAATAATAAAAATGGGAGTACTCAACAACAGAAGGAAGCAGTGAATTTCATATTACCTGCATAAAAGAAATAGTTACATAACTATGATCCAAGTACTGGAAGTTATACAAGATTAACATTTTTTTAAGATTAATAAATTCAAGTGCTAAATTTTTTTAGCAGCTTGTTATACTAGTTTTTATTGCTGATCCCACAAATTATCACAAACTTAGGGATAGAACAGGGTCTGACATGTCTCATAATCTAAAAATCATGATATCAAGAGAGCTACTTGGCTCTCTGAAGCTTCTAGGTGCTGCTATATTTCCTAGCCTAAAGTCTTTGCCTTCAGCTCAAAGTCAGGGCCTTTACATCTCTGTGATCTCTTCTTCTATTGTCATCTCACTCTTAACCCATACCCAGGAATGCATTTTAGATTCTAAGGGTCCTTGTGATTATACTTTGCCCTGCCTGACTCCAGAATCATCGCTGCTTCTCTGAGTCTTTAGTCACAACTATTGAAACTTTTTTGCTTTGTAAGACATATGTCTAAGGGCCTGGGAATTTGCACAAGTACATCTTTGTGGCCCACTGTTTGCCTAGCACACATGACAGAGGAATATCTTAAAAACTGAAAGATTAACGAGATGGAAGATAATTTCTGTAATATGTCACAAATAATGAACTAATATCACTAAGTAGAAAAGACCTAAAGTTGAGGAACTACAAAAATCAACCAAAATTTGCTATAGACAGTTCACATAGGTAGGGATAGCACAGCACACACATGAAAACACATCCACACTCATGACTAAAGAAATGCAAGTTTGTATACATCAAACTGAAGAAAATTTATTTGTTTGATAACCTATCTGCTGGTGGGATCATGATTCTTCATATAGAAACATGATTAATGTTTGCCAATTTGGTAATTATTAGGTCTAACCAATCATTTTATAAAATGAAATTCCATTCTAGAAAAAAAATCTGCTATATAACGAATGTCACATGGCTTACTAATTTTGATCATACCCCTCGAAATATTATCTAGTGTAGTTCATTCCTAGTTCTAAGTATCTGTTTTATCACTGTTTGTCTGAGGTAAGTACACTTGATTCTGTCAGTAATTAAATCCCTGTTGCTGTGGCTAGGGCCAGCTGAATTCTACACAGGGACTGAGAAAAAAAATGGATTTTCCATACTTTTTTTTTCTCCAAATAGGATGCCAATATGATATGCTAGCATTAATTTTATTAATGAAATTCATAAATGGAATATACTTAGTGTCATTTTATTATTCTGAGTGTTGGCAAGAAAACAGCCACATGATAGCAATCATGCTATTTTGACATTTAAAGATTATATTCCTCAGATATCATTTTTAAGCAATTATACTGTACTAGGTTCTTAAATACATGAATAGCCTCTAAGCTAAAGAAGGATCATAACCTCAATTTTTAATTAAATACCTTCTGGATTTTTATTGTTTGTGTTCATATCTTCTTTATAGACTATCTTCAGAAATTGTATTATATGCATATACCCTAAATTTATATGTATACATATTGCTATATATAGTTCTCTATTTTTATCAGTAAACAACCTAAGTGCAAAGAAAAATAAAAACTTTCCCCTTTTGTACTCTTATCATTTTTAAATTTTTTTGCAAATCCATCAAATAGCATTCACAATCCTCAAACGGCTACCATAGTAAGAGGAATGGAATATATTTAAACTAAATTTACACTTAGGAATTTTAGGGCCAGCCAAATACCTCAGCAGATTAAAGTGCCTGCAAGCAGGTGCAGGGACCTGGGGTTTGATCCCCAGGACTGCCCCAGGGGTGCACTGAGATGATGATCGAGACTGGGCGTGGTGGTGTGCACCTGTAATCCCAGCTCTTGGGAAGGCTGTAAAGAGGTGGATCACTATGACTCCAACCTGGCAATGAGACCCTGAATACCCTGTTGACCCTTCCCTAAAATACAAAAGAAGAGAAAACAAATTCTACTATTCACATCTCTACATGAAGAGAGCTTCTAGAGTTAGCATGAGGAAAGCCTCTAGATTTTTCCAACAACTGTTGGAAATTATACTGTTAAGAATAAAATGTTAAGAATGAATACAAACTTATAGATATGATATGAACATATTGATGGAGGGCCTTAAAGAAATAGTGACATAACTTTTGAAAAGTTCTGAGGAAATTTACAAGGATCTTATTACTGCCATAATTTTTACCCAGTGACTTACAGCTTTGCATTTTTAAATGTTAACAATGAATCATAGAAAGAATATGATTAGTGAAGGGAGCCTTGGCATTGCTTCATGATGCTGTCTCCACCTGCTTTATAAGTAGAGAAATTGAGTTTATATAATGTTCAGCTCCACATAAGGATACACAGAGCTGGGAGTTTACTGGGAATTTTCCTCATCTATGTATCAGCACTCATGCTGCTGGACTTGGGGGTAATAGTGTCACAGGGCTTAGTGGAGAATAAGAAATCAAATCTATGGTGATCGTTTAAATTCATTCAGAAGCTGATGTGTTAAGTGTCACAAAACACCTGAAAGAGCTGCTTTTTTAAAAATGAAATTTTAGTGATACAGTTTTACCTACTATATAAATTGTCCATAGCTGCTTTAGCACTGTTTATCAAGTTGAGTAGTGGTTACAATGATCACATGGGCTCTAGTCATTAAATCAAAAATAACAAATAAACCCAAAAATATTTGTAAAAATGATCCTTAACTAATAGAGCCTGCTGAACCATCAGTCCAATAAACTCTGCCCTCTTATAAGCAATTATGTTATATATGAATAAAGAAAAACTTAGAAACACTGCTACAGGTCAGGCATCCTGAAGCAGACACCTACAAAGCTACCAAATACTCAGATTTTTGAAGTTCACTTTGTGGCATTATGCCATGAGTAGAAAATTATACATATCACAGGATGAGCGACAGTCAAAACACAGGTGTGTTGAAAGTACTCTACAAGGTTACTTGCAAGCCATGAGAAAAGTACATATACAACACATATGCATTTGGGGTTAGACTAAGATTTAATCCCCAAGATCTTATTTTGTTTATGCAAATATCCCCAACTCTAAGGAAATTTGCCTTCCACATCTCTTGTGGACCAAGTTCTTTTGGATGAGGGATACTTAAGCTGCAGTGATTATAATTTTGATTTACTCAGATACAAATACAGTAATTAAATGGCTACTGTAAATGCTAACAAGTCCTTGAGTTTTGCAGATAAGCTTTTCTGCAGTACACACACTCCTGCTGACTGTAGAAGACATCCCATTTTTAATAGCCAGAAGAAGAGTAATTTTAGCTAATTAACTTTCAAAATTAAACCTAAATTAACTTTTTATAGCCAGCAATAACAGCATGATTTTTACAAGATAATTAAAATACAGCACTCCTAATAAATGAATAGCCACCACAGCTTTCCTTATGATACAGCTGTAGTTGCTTATATTCTTTCTTTTTTTTTTTTTTTTTTTTTTGTCTTTTTGAGACAGGGTCTCACTGTGTAGTTGAGGCTGGCCTTGAGCTCACTTTTGTAGCCCAGGCTGGTCTTGAACTCACACCAATCCTCCTGCCTCAGCCTCCCGAGTGCTGGGATTACAGGCGTGCGCCACCACGTCCGGCTGCTTATATTGTTTCAAATTTGCCTTTGTCCATTAAGATTACTGTATATTCCCCGAAGTATAAGATTTTAAGTCAATTTTATGCATTATGAATATGACAATAAAAGTTCTCAAATATAAAATTTAAAACAAGATATTATTTGGAGATTTACAGTAAATCTATAGAAATGTTAAGAATGAGGCCCAGAACTTCCTATAAAAGAAAGTTCAGAGAGATATTCTTAAAACATACTGGAAATAAGGTAAAGCATAAACTAAAGTTAAAAATGGTACTTAAGAGATTAAAGCTGCTCAGGACCACAATGTGACTAACTTTTTTTTTTTTTTTTTTTTTTTTTTGTCTTTTTGAGACAGGGTCTCGCTATGCAGTTGAGGCTGGTCCTGCGCTCACTTTTGTAGCCCAGGCTGGTCTCAAACTCGCACCAATCCTCCTGCCTCAGCCTCCCAAGTGCTGGGATTACAGGCGTGAGCCACCACGCCCGGCTAATGTGACTAACTTTTAAGAAATATATTCTTGGCACACAGAGACCCTGTTCCACCTTTATTTTATATTAGCCTGTTATAGAGGAAAGACAGGCTAGGTCATACTGAAGTAGCAGCCAAGCCTCAGAGCTCAGCAGCTTGAAAAGAGAGCCTTCTTTCTTCCTCACACTACATGTCCTTGGGATACTGTCCTGAGAGACTTCCTCGCAGTGGAGTAAAGCAACAACTAGAGAAGGGAGTTGTGGAGGATGGAGAACAAGTCAGCCAAGCATTGGAAGCCAGGAGTGCAGTCAAAGCCCCTCTCCCTTGTGGAAATACACCTAGTGGTGGAATAGGAACACCGCCTCATTCCTACTGGAAATCTAGTTCCTTGTCATTGGCACTACTGCACTTGCTCTGGGCCCATGACCATTCGTGACCATCTGTGTGCATCCAAATGGCTCTAGACTGTGTCACCCATGGAAGGGGCTACCAGGGTGAAGCAGCAATGTTGCCCTCCTCCAGAGCTCCTTGTTTCATGAGGAGAGACTTAAGGTATTCATAAAACAGAACTTCTTGAAGCTCTGGTCTTCATACTCATGCATGGGGTTAAGAAAAGGCATGAGAAGCAGGATAAATTATTAATGAAATATCACCCAGAGCCATTAACACAGGCAATTAAGACTGACAACATGCAGTTAAGTAAAGGAGAAATAAGGGTTTTTTTTCCTCAGCTTTTCTCTTTCTTCCACTCATGAGTAACAGTTCAACAGCACACATTAGCATGTCACATGTCATAATTTGTCTTGTTTTATAATACTCTCTCACTCTCCCAAAATATTCATTTCCATTTTTAAATGACAATTTGATTTTTTTTTCCTGTAGCCTCCAAATGCAAGTGCTATAATTCATAGTTTTTCATCACAAACTCAAAAGATGACAGAACTGAACAGGAATTCCAGACAAAATTTTTACTTTCCTGATCAAGTGCCTGGCGGCCAAATAACTTATCCATACTTACACAACAGCAAACTCAGGACTGGTTGTTGGATTGGAATAGTCGATGTGTACGTTGCTTTAAGTCATGAGAAACTCAAGGAAACTGTGGTTTTTCTGTGAGTCCTCTGTTTTATAAACAAAATGAGTGATGTCTCAAAGCTTGTAAATAATGTAAGTAGGGTAAACATGGAATTTTTCACTAACTCCTAAAATGTCTAATTGAGAGGTCACCACTTTCAGCTTGCTCATGTTTAGGACAAGTCAAAGGGAGACCTACCCTCCACAGAGTACAGATTACATTTATGGAATCCATTGCTCAACCAGAGATGGGAGAAGTTATAAATATAGATTGTAAGTGGTTTGTATAAATTAAAGACAGCCCAATCACATAGTTGATGAATAAAAATAGTATGCATGGGTCACGTTATGAATGTTTGAAGTTGACATCAAAAGGGCCCTTGTGTTGCTGACTCTGCCAAAGACAGAGATGACACATAGCCATGGTATTCCCTAGCAATTCTTGTTTCTGTTTGTGAAAATCTTCTACCACTGAATGTTGGAATTATATGAGAAATTGCAAGACTATTGGGTTGTAGATAGTGGAATAAACCAGTCTCTGACTACATATATTAATCGAGACAACTGTATCTAATATTTTTCAGGGGAAACTTTTTTATTATGACCAGCTTATTCTGCCCTGGAGGTGGGGCTGGCACAGCATGTGGTGCCAAGGATCGAACCTTGGTCCCTGCTGTTGGCTAAGCAAGCACTGCAGACCCCTGGGCCATCTCACTGGCCCCCTCTCAAGAGACATTTTTCATATTCTAATTTTACATGAATAACACAAGTCTGAGATCCCCTGAGAAAGTTCTCATAAGGATTTCTTAGTTTCTTCTTAGGTTTGCTCCAATGAAAAGTAGAAAGCCTTCCAGACACCATGAGCCTATAAACTCTTTGTGATTTGTCCACCAACATAAACAAACACTGGTGTTGCATTGCTAAAATTTCTGCTACTACATTGTAGCATGTCTTTAAATTATTTGTGTATTGTAATATGTCAATTCCTAGCATACTGTGGAGTGTGAACCATTGTATGTTTCTTAGGAAAAAGATTTTACCATGAAGTGTTAGAAGACCTCTATCCTCTTATATGCCTGATTAAAAAATGATCTTCATAGCCGGGCGTGGTGGCTCACGCCTGTAATCCCAGCACTTGGGAGGCTGAGGCAGGAGGATTGGTGCGAGTTCAAGACCAGCCTGGGCTACAAAAGTGAACACAGGACCAGCCTCAACTGCATAGCGAGACCCTGTCTCAAAAAGACAAAAAAAAAAAAAAAACAAAAAACAAAAAACTGATCTTCATAAGCCAAGCTGACTGAAATCCCTCAGAATATTATCTCATGAGGAGTAACTCAATTTTTGCCTTTCACCCAATATCAACTGATTTCCCCTCTGTGAAATACTAGAATGTTCACACCTGACAATTATCCCAGCTAATTAATGTACTCCAATATCCAGAAATTGTTTTATAGAAAAAAATCTACACTGTATTTAATGCAAATTTAAATCATGTGATGAACAAATGCAAAGTTTACATGATTATTTTTCATGTGTTATGCAACACTGAAAGTTATTTTCAAATAGGAACTGCACAATTATGAAAAGGAGGGTGATGGTTCTGTTTTCAAACTGCCTAGAAGTAGGACTTCTAGACTCTAATATTGGCTTAGCACTGAGCTGGAAAAATCAGTCCTCTTGCTGTGGTATTAAGTGAGCAAAAACAGACTTCTTAGGAGGATGGGGTGGGAGAAATAAAGAAAAAAGATAGTAGAATTTGGCTTCTGAAATAAAAGATCTGAAACTCATTACTTTTTCAGCATTTGCCTTTTGTAAAATATACACATTGCTTTCATAATATGGCAGAAATAGGAATAACCTAAACATTAACTGTGTTAAATATCTCCAATGTCAAACTTCAACCTTGTCTTTAAAAGAATAGCCAGTGGCACCCTTCATTTTGGCTATGTCTAGCCAAACGTTTTCTCATATGCTTTGCTAGTTCTTCCTAGCCCTATTTGCCTAAATGTTCCTTAACAATGAAATTATAACTTCCTTCCTTCTTCTGACCAGTTCTGCTAAGGCCAGGAAACATCTTACAATTATTGGTTCTTCCTAATTATACCTTCATGAGCTTTTAGGAATCTTTTCGGATTCAGAAAAATGAGGATCTGAGACAGAAGAAGACAATGTAAAAAGGGGACTAGGGTGGTAAAGTAAAGGATTGGTGGACAAAAATGGATTTTCTAAATTTAACACACACACACACTGTGCTCTTTTTTAAAATGTCGATTTATATTATTTGAGTCCACAAGGGAGTAACTGGATGTACATGACACAATGCTGAAACATTAGGAATTTTGCCTAAAGGTCATTAACAATTAGTAGCACTAGGGGAAAAATCACTACAACTGATCTTAAGATCTGGCCATAACACAATATGTTTATATTAGAGCTCCACATGTTAAGAGGGAAATTGAAGGGCTGGGTGTAGCTTAGTGGTAGAGCTCTTGCTTAGCTCAAGTGGTGGTTTGTTCTAATTAAGCCCCAGTATTGCAAAAGAAACAGAAAAGCAATGCATTCAGAATATTCTAATAGGTATACACAAATAAATGGAGGCTGAAAAATAAGTTACAAAAGGAAAAACAGAAGGAACCTACTCTACTTTTGAACAGTGGAAACAGGAAAATCATGAAACCATTTTTTAATAAATCCCTCAACTGGTATGGAGAATGTTAAACAGATAGTTTCCATGGAGCTACTGATGATAACATTGGGCCCAGAGGGTGAAATCCAGATGTGGAGTCATAAAGGGTGTCTAACCCCTCCCCATCTTGCAGAGCAGAGTCCATTCTACACCACACCTGGAAGATAGCCACTCTGCCTCTTCTTTGTCACTTCTGCTGGTAGAGAACTCAAGTTCTCAAGAACACCTTCCTCTATGTGGGACGGCTGTGCTAGCGTAGCATATCCCTTTCTTCCTTTCTCCTGCTGACTTCCAGGTTGTAACTTAGTGTAATGCTTTAGATGTGCTTTGTCTCCCAAAACTCATATTGAAACTTGGCCCTAAAAGCCGGGTGTGGTGGCACACGCCTGTAATCCTAGCACTCGGGAGGCTGAGGCAGGAGGATTGGTGCGAGTTCGAGACCAGCCTGGGCTACAAAAGTGAGCTCAGGACCAGCCTCAACTGCATAGCGAGACCCTGTCTCAAAAAGACAAAAAAAAAAAAAAAAAAAAAAAAGAAACTTGGCCTTTAACGTAGCAGTGTTGAGATCATCTTTAAGGCGTAATGGGATTAGTGCCTTTCTTTGGAGAGTGGATCAGTTCTCCCTCCCTACAGTGAGTTACAATAACTGGTAGCTATAAAGTGTTCTCCTTTCTGCAAGAACATGCTCACCCTTCAGCTTTTGCACAAGGTCATGGGATAGCATGACAACCTCCTACTGTCACTGCTTGATCTTGGGTTTCTAGCCTCCAGAATCTGGGCTGTGGGTGTGGCTTGGTGGTGGAGAATGATGAGTATGTTTCACTTCCTGAGTCTGAGAGTTTGATCCCCAGCACAAAGGGCAGAGAGAGCCGCCCTTTGGTCTTTAGAATGGTGATCCATGTGAACATCTGTCCTTTATAATTCATAGAGTCCTAAATATACTACCCTACCAACAGAAAATAGACTAAGATGCTTGGACACCTAGATACTAATTCTGTTCTCCAGAGTACCCCAGGGTGTTTCTAGTTACTTTTCCATAGAATGACTCTTGGAATAACTATCATGCCCATCCCCTTAGTTCTTCTCTTTTTAAAGACCTTCAATTCCTTCCACCTCTATTCAGTATTATGCATCTCCTAACATTTTATTCAGAGGCCTGGGAGACACTGTTTGGTTTCTAGGGTCTTTAACTGGCACCTAAAATACTATTGGTATGATTTAACCAGCAATATCACCATATAGAATTTTGAATTTCCCCTTTCAAGGAAAAAATACCATAGTTAATTGTCATAGTCTTTATCTAAAATATCTACCATGAATCTTCACATGGTAGCAGTCAGGGCTGGGCAGAAGAGGCACGCTACTGGGCTGTGACTGGGAAGCCCTGGCTCTTGTGCTCTGCTTCTCCCTTCTCTCTCTGCCTCCTGGCTGCCACTGGGTGAGCTGTTCTCCTCTGCCATGCTGTTCTTGCCAACCAGCTGTGCCCCAAGATCTCAGATAATGGTGAGCCCACATAGCCTTAATGTCCTTTAATATACAGGAGTCTGATATTTTCTCCTAGCAATGGGAAAGCAAGGCTGAAATCAAGGTATATGGAAAAAATTTAGAGTGTTTATATAAGAGATTTATGTTATGCTGGCCACAATCCCAGGGCACACTGGGACAGCCACTGAGACTGGGCTTGGCGGTGCTCCCCTGTAATACCAGCACTAGGGAGGCTGAAAACAGGAGGATCACTGTGAGTCCGATCTACATGTAATAAGAACCCTGTACACCCTGCACTAAATGCATAAAAGAAAAATTAAATAAGAGATGGAAGAATGGACAGAACTCAAGGAGTAGGGGAACAGAGAGCAAGTAGTTTAAAAAATCCACATGAGGAGATACAGAGCAGGAGAATCTGGATGCTTACTGAAGGAGAAGTGGGGCTCCTCCCTCTGGAATGGGGAGAAAGCTAAAGGAGAGCATGTGTAGAAATAATGAGTGAATCGAGCCGGCCTGACATCTCAGTAGACTAAAGCACCTGCTTAGTCAGAGCTCAGCAGCCAGACTTCCATCCCTGGGGTCCAGTATTGGCCCTCCCTTGGGGGTGCACTGAGACTGAGAGTGAGACTGGGCATGGTGGCACATCCTGTAATCCCAGCACTTGGAGGGCTGAAAACAGTAGAATCACTATGAGTCTAATCTCTGTAGTGAGACCCCATAGACGCCGTAGACCCTGTATTAAATACATTAAAAAAAAAAAAATAGAAATGCTCTACTTAGATTTGTACTGTAACCAACTTCCTCTGTCCCACAATAGATGCTTTTGGTTTTGTTAAATTTCCAGGACTCAGATTTCCATGAATAATAATTTTTTAGACTAATCCTTGACAGGACAATAGAAAGTGGTAAGAGACATAAATAAAGGTTTCAGGCTTGATTTCCTTTATTCTGAGAAAGAGAAATTCGATTCTTGCATAGACATGACTTCTGGTACATTTTAAATTATATCAACTTGGGGGCAATGGTCCCAAGAACAAACGTTTTAAAGTGTATGTCTGATTTTTTTGCTCAGTTGTGACACAAAAGAATTCTAGAGTCGCCTTCTGCAATTGAACCTATTCACATTTCTGTTTCCAAAGTGTAGGGCCATTAAGGTAATAATATAAGTGGATATGTCTGGGTAAATACGCATTTGGATTTCAGTTAACTAGTGAGTCTGTAAATGTCTAGAGAATACTGAAGAGGTGGTATCAGATAATGTAATTTCCTTAATGAGGACCGTAACCCCAGAGTGGCTGATTCTGATTTCTTTAATATCACATAAATTACTTTTTTTTTTTTAATCATGCTGTGCTCATAACTTCTGGGGAAACATTATTCCATGGGATCATTTCCTGGAAAACCTTTTCAGAGTGCTCACAGACTCAGGCCTCCTTGCTCTGGTGCCCTCTGTCTACCAGCACCTTATTTTATTATCTCTGAAGCTTCCAGGCTGAGAGACAGCCATAGTGTTAAAGTTTAAAGAGAGTGCAGTTTAAGAAAATTATAGTATCTGCCTACTTCTTGAGGATAATTGGCACCCCCAATTCTTAGTGGTTTTATGCACCATATCTGACACTTCTGTCTTTGTCACTCGACCCTTCAACTGACCTACCTAAATGACTGTGAACATTATAGGTTGTTAACTCTAAGAAATGACTGCTGGAATCATTGATCTTGAGCTTCTCTGTGGCCAACCAGAAGGCTTCGGCTAGGTGATGTGCAGGGCCACTCGGAAAGTGGCAGCATCAGGACCTCATTTCCATGGATGAATCAGGGCATTATTTTTGAAAGTTGAGCAACAGTATGGCACAGTCACCAAGTAATCAGAATATAACCCATGCATGTACTTGTGCCACCAATCACCACCCCCAGCTGGATCAGCATGTGCAGAGCAGTGATATTTTAAGGGAGCAAGAAAAAATAGTGTTCCTTATAACTTAGTGATCTAAAGAAGATAATAAAATAATTTGCTCTTAGCAGTTAAATCTACTCTTTCACTTTTCACTTTTATTCTGTTGTCTGTGTTGCCACTAAGCCCTTGAAAGCTGTCCTCCACTTGAGCCTAGCTGTTGTTACTCATGCTAATCTCCCCTGATGGTACTTATGTCCCCCTGTCTGGCCAAAAGTCTCAGCCCCTCCCTGCTATGTGTCCCCTTTCTCCACCTTCTAGGTTAAGCCCTGACTTTGTAAAACTGACATGGTATGTATGTCTATAATTGTTCTTTAGCTTATGTTACAAAAAGTGGAGAGATAAGAAATGTGTCAGGCCTTGATTCTTTTAGGAGATTTTCAAAATCTATGCAAGGTCTCACTTGTCTTCTTTCAAAATTGTAAGATTCTTTCACTGCTTCCTTTGTAATGAATGTGGACCTCGAATGTTGAATTGAGGTCCTGATTCTGCCACATTCTGTGTCACCCTGCAAGTCATCTAGGCATTCTAGTGGCTAGGGTTCGATCCCCAGGCCTACTGTTCTGGCCCTGCACCCAGGGCACACTGAAACAACAATTGAGACTGGACGTGGTGGTGCTCACCTGTAACCCCAGCTCTTGGGAGGCTGTAAACAGGTGGATCAGTACAACTCAGATCTAGTAGTGAGACCCTGAACACCCTTTAGACTCTCCCCAAAAATTAAAAACAAAAAACAAACAAAAAAAAAAACAGGGAAAAAGATCACTATTGATAAATTAGTGAATTAACATAACAGGATAGGAACAACCCAGGATATAAGAGAACCTGTGCTGTAATATCCTATAACTCAGAGGTGTCCCAAATTTCCTGGTCAAGGAGATTATGGGACCTCAGAGGAAAGGGATGAATGAACTGCAGTGCGTCTAAGGAGAGTCACCCAGAGAAAAACATTCTCTCAGGCTTTCACAGAAAGCAAAATAGCCAAGCAATGGCCGTGACTCGT